>WMED01018678.1:0-12633 GCA_019650415.1 Pipa parva | reverse complement strand
CTTGGCTGGAAAAATTGAATTCACATGTGCCGTATAGCTTACTGTCATGGCAATGCAGGCTGTACCTAAAAGATTCTGGCAACCTAGTACACTTCCTGCCAGCCTAGACTCTGCTCATAGTTCATCTTGCTGAGTCACCAAAACCACCTGGGTTTCCTCCTAGGTACTCACCCTCCTTCCATGAACTCTTTCCCTAGTCTACATGCAGACCTTAAAACCCCCCTACATGTAAACTTACCTTTGAAATGGGCCTCATAATAAAGGGGAGTTCTGGCTACAATAAAAATGTGTTTTAAAGTGTTTTAGACCAATGTTACAATATATAGGGCAGACATATGCAAAGACTTGATGCCTTTATTTGCTGACCTACAATTACTGGTGTTCCCACCAGCTTAGCATGCAACAGTTTTACCATCATACTAAAATGAAAATAATTCATTAGCTGCAGTGACTTCTGGTGACTGCAATCCACTATTATATTGTCATGTGTGTATTCCTTTATTAAAATGAAATAAAATGTAAGTAAGCAATGGTATTAGATTCAACAGTTCAGCCTACTCCTTAAACAGGTGATACAAACCAAGTGGTCAATATGAATCCCAGGTTTAAATAAAAGAGTGTGGAAATGGTCGTATGTAGTTACTGGAATTTCTTGAAAACATACAAATAAAGATTACTTTTACCAAGAAGGCATAATGTTTTCCACACAATCTGTTAAAAAAATAACTTTGTGCAACCTACTGTCATTTCTGCCGTTATGGGACTCTAGGAACTATTAGTAACTGTCTATCTCTGGCTAATATAGTGCAACAGTCAAAGGGTGGTGCTAAAGAAAGTAATAGAATAGTTAAAGATAACATGTACTTTATACACCTCTACATATTCCTAGGAGGATTAAGGACCGCCTCCTCTCCAATCTTTATATCAAATACGTGAAGCTGTAAGTAAGTTTGTGCATGGTTACAAAGAGAAACTGGTGTAGTTAAGTACAGCATCTTATTACCTGCATTTCTTGGGATGTTCATCCCTTTTGTTATTAAACTCTAAAGAAATCTTGGCATCCAAACCAATCCCGAAGTAATTATTCATAGTACATCGTTCAGAGAATTGCCTAAAATAACAGAAAGAATAGGAGTTAGCAAGAATTGATTTATTTATATAGAAGTACACAAGGAAAGCCTGTGCCACGTATAGGGGTCCAGAGATACACATACAAAATGAAGCATTTACTGAGCAAAGGTAACAAAAACATTTTGTAACTTACTCATCACATCAGTGTCACAACTTACACAGAATCCTCAACAAAGTGCAGAGGACTGAATGAATAAGGTCGGTCCAGAATGATAGAAGAAGTGGTTGATGTGATAGTTCCACGCCTAGAGGCTGAGACAAAAACATTGCCAATATTGTTTTAATACAAACCAGAATACCAGATTGTATCACTTGTTTCACTACATACCAGCAAGCGTCCATTGCAGCTATTTGTGTGTTATGATGGCAACAGCACAAATATATGACTGCGTATTGTAGCTTCCCCCACAGTCCTCATGTCATTTTAGCTGCTTGTTCTTTAAAGTGCACCTGTCACCTCAAAATTAACACTAATTTAGGTTCTACTAATGAAATAAACATTTTTGTAAAAATATATGTGTATATAAAAATGTAGCTTTATACAGCATTTCTCTCTGTCATCTTCCCTGTCAGCCTGACTTTTCATTCCAGAGTGTCAGGTAGGTGGAGCTAAATAATGATTGACATTATAGCTCCAATCAGATCACTTAAATCATGATCTAGCAGGGATCTGATTGAAAAAGCTATAATATCAATCATCATCCCCCAACCCAGGAAAGAAAAGTCAGGCTGACAGGGAAGATGACAGAGAGAAATACTGTATAAAGGTACATTTTTTTAAAACACATATATTTACAAAAACGGTTATTTCATTAGTACAACCTAAATTAGTATTTGTTTTGAGGTGACAGGTGCACTTTAAGATTATAACATGGCAAAACAGATGTCTTTGATACAATGACAAAAACAATGAGTTACTTAGATCCATTTGCAACTAAGCCTACTTAACACCTGACATTGTATCTTGGGAAATGTAGGTTTTACTATTTTATCAAATAGGAAAACATGGCAAATACAAAAAAAAACCAAAAAAAACCAGTATCAAGCCCTATACTTTTAAATAAAACAAGAGCAACATAAAACATTTACTTGTTCCTCTTCTTAATTATGGCCTATATATGATTTTATATGATCATGAAAATCGTGAATTTTATTATCCTTAGAAATTATAGGAGATATATTATTCACTATAAGTTTAGCTAAGAGGAACAAGCAACATGAAGATTTGACATTGATTAAAGAGCCTCACACTTCCTAAATATCAGCCTCGTGGATATCGCCTTCTCAGCAATACTAAGACAACATTAAGTATGACAATGGATCACTAATTATTCCGTGCTGCCCTCGAAGCGTTAATTCTGCTCATTCTCGAGGCTGTAACCTCAATGCCCCCAGAATTCCGTTACTGATATTATGTTACTGAACTGTTCTTCTAAGATTGTTATTAATTTGTATTATTATCACTTTACAACAAATTAGGTAAGTTCCTTATTTCATAGACACCAAAAGATTGCAGTATCTGCAAAAAGACAAGCGCACACAGAAAAATAGTGCAATACAGCTTTAAAAATAAATAGAAAACACAAAAAAAAAAAATACATTACTGTGTGCGCGTTTGTCTTTTTGCAGATACTGCAGTCTTTTTAGTGTATATGAAAATAGGGTTGGAAAAGGTGGACATCCCTGATCTTCATTTTTTTGTAAGAACCTATCTGCCCCAGTATTGGAGACTTTCCAGGAAGAATTGTGTATAAGGTCTTTTTTTTGGACATTTTTAGTGATATAATATCAAGGACTTTTCATACATGTATATTACTTTTATGTTTTTTGTATTTTATGTATTGAGACGTACTTACACCTGTGGCACTGCAGTTATATATAAACCACTAAAGGTTTTATATAATTGTTTTTACTGTAGGTAAGCTCCTTGACTGTCCACTGTTTATTGTGTGAAACACCCGGGAATTTTACCATTTCCAATTTGCAATTGTGTAAAAATACATTGGAGGGGGTTATTCACTATGGTGCGAGTTCGACTGTTGAATTCTCAAACAGCGGATTCCCATTGTAAATCCGTGACAATTTCCCCATTGTAAAGTCGCAACAATTTTTTAATGTTAAGATGGCGACAATTTTCCCATAATTAAGTCACAACTACGACAATAGTCTCATTATAAAGACGTTACTGCGACAGTAGCAGCCTATTGCGGCTGTCTTTATCTGGCGAATTCACACCTATACACAACAATTCAGACTTTAGTGAATAACCTTCAGGGAGTCTTTTGCAGAGCCCATTGCTTTCAAGGCAACAAAATGAATCAGTTACTTCTCTATTGACTTACCTTATAATCACTTGCACATTTCTTGGAGATTTTTATCAGTAACGAATGTCATTTCCAAGCAGTGTGTAATTATAAGGTAAGTTAATGGGGGAGTACCGGTAGTGTTTTGTTGTCGTGTGTAGCTCTGTCCATAGGGGAAAAAAAATACCGCTTCAAAGGGTGATTTAATGCATCTTACACAAAGCAACTTCTCTTTTCAGATACTGGTAACCATTAATTCACTCATCCTTGCTGTGATCCCAGCAGTGCCATCTGCTCTAGTCAAGGAACCAAACACGATGAGCCGTTGGAGTTATACAATTAAAAGTAAATCCCAAAGGTACGACACGTTTGTTTTATACACAACAAATATAAAGAACTGTCAGAAAAAAAAACAAAGCACAATAAATTACATTTATTCAAAGATCCTCTACACAGTTATATGAATTAATGTCTCACCCAAGTTCTCTCCCTCCTTGCCAAACTCTTCAGAACTTTCCTTCTGAATCGGTGACAACATAGAAATGCTGTTGTAAACCTGTGTGTGTTTGTTCTGTTCATCCACAGCTAGCAGACAAGGAATATGATATCACATATATTGTTGCAGTATAGAAAATATGATGAGTACAAAGGAAGTTCTTTGATTTTGAAAGAAAAGTGTCAGCTCAACAGTAAACTCTCTGAAAGGGACACCTCACCTTTTTCAGCTTGCTCTATGATCTGTTTCAGGGCTTTCTTAAGACTATTTGCTCTTAATATCAGCTGCTCCTTAGACTTAAACATCTTAGCCATATCTTCTATGTGATCCTCCTTCTGATTCACATCTTTGCTGTTCTCCTGCATTGCAGAGTCAGGGTGGAGGCTTTGAGGAGGAGACAGCAAGGCTTGTGATTCTTCATTAAGGGCACGAACAAGAGAATCCAGCTTCTCATTTAGCATGGAACACTACAAACACAAAATGGAAGGGGCGGCCATGGCTTAACGGATTCTTTGGCTTTGCATATTCCTAAATATATTTATATACATATCTACATGAATAAATACTGCTTTTTGAGATCGTTCTGCGAGGGAACACGTTATCCTATAGAAAGTTGCAATTTTTTTCCATTTCAGTAGTAAGAGGAAAGAATTAGATATTTTCCTCAAAGTATAAATTCTATTTTACTGATGTGACGGTAACAAATAATTCAAGCTGAACTAGAGCAGGCACTTAGATGCAGATTCATTTCTTAACGATTTGGGGACTTAGGGGGGAATTCACAATTGTGCGGAGTGAGCTCCGAATCCTT
Source organism: Pipa parva (assembly GCA_019650415.1). Classification (NCBI taxonomy): domain Eukaryota; kingdom Metazoa; phylum Chordata; class Amphibia; order Anura; family Pipidae; genus Pipa; species Pipa parva. Next base: position 7,892 of record WMED01018678.1, on the reverse strand, counting down.
TGCCTCACTTCGCACTGACTGTTATGCGCTCACTGATGCCCTGCATGCGGACATCACGAGCGCTTTAAAGGGATTCCAGTCTCGGCAAGAGCACTCGAATCGCTTTGCCGAGACTGGAATCCCTTTAAAGCGTTCGTGATGTCCGCATGCAGGACATTAGCGAGCGCATAACAGTCAGTGCAAAGTGAGGTGAACAATCCGGACCTCATTTCGCACTATGGTGAATTACCCCTTAGTGCAGCCCTTTACCACTTGGTAAATATCCAATCTGTGTACAGATGACTTGATGATACACTTATGTAACAGCACTAGGGTCAAGTCATGGAAAGAACAGGTTCCGAGCAGCCATTAACTTTATAGGTTGTAGTGCAGGTTTGTTATAAGAATTCTGGGTCAAAAGGTCCAGCTTGTTTTTTTAGCTAAAGCTGCATGGAGATAATAAGCCTCCTGTAAAGCAGATACCTGGATCTTCTTAGCTAGTGTTGCAAAATGGCTATTATTTCCATGTTGGAATTTAGAGTTGTCCTAAACACTGTAATATGGTGTATGCCGAGTTTGGTCTGCTCATATAATAATATATCATTGTGAGATGGTGTGTGCCATGGGCAGCAATTTAAAATAACAGGAAATACAACGTTTTATACTGAGTCACCACACAAGTTTACTTCCTAAATCATCCCTATTATTATGCAATAAAATATCATAATAAAAAAAAATGAAACCTAAGACTAAAACAAGTTTAATATAAGGTGTAGAGTTTAGGTACATTTTATCCTGTGATACAAGGAGCTGTTTTATCCTAAGCCTAATAATTTTGTTCTTCCTTACCTTCCTAGCCATGGTATCTGCCTCTTCACGGTTTTCTGCCGCTCTTTCATAAGCCTTCCCAACTTCTGTGATAAAGTCATTTACTGAAATGCATAGGAACCTTTACAAGAAAAGAAAACAAATAATAGCACTGTTCGACCCAATTTCCAAAAGTAGCTATGAACATACACATAGTAACAGAAAAGTCTTCTGGGAGAATAGGGGAATAGGAGGCTTACTTGGCAGAGGAAATTACATCACAGTGCTTGTCTGACTCCAGGATTTTAGCCAGGTGGAAGGCAACTGAATCAGCATATTGGGATATCTGTATCTGCCACAAACAGAAGATGAACAGTTCACAACCAAAGTGGGGGGAGGGGGGGCAAAAAAGTAAAGGACAGGTTATATTCAGTCAATTTTTAACATTATACTTTGCTAAAAAATGAATTAAAAAAAATGACTGGCACTGTTCCTATCACCTGAAATCTGGATTCGCCATTCTCATCTTCTCTAACAGAAGGAGGAGAGTGCTTGGGAGATTCATATGTTAAAATACTCCACCTGAAAATAAACACAGAATATTGTTACAATTACTGCAGATTAATAAAAAAAATAACACAGATTTTCAAAAAGATTAAAACAACCATTGCTGGGTCTAAACACATAATCATTATTTTTCCACATCTTGGCTAAAGGTTCAGAAATACTACTAGAATATAATACAATGTTAAAGTGGCCACCAGTGCAGAAAATTCACATTATCCACATTTCTTTAACAGTTTCCCAATCTACGGGACCATTTGCAACTACATTTTGAATATAATGATCAGACTATTGCACAAGACTGAATTCTTGCATCTGTCAAACTCCTGTTGGATCAATATGTGAAATTAAAAGGCTCTTCTCAATACCTGTCAAGCATTTTGGTGGTGGCCCGTTCCAACTTCTCCAGAATCTGAAGGAGCTGAGCATCATCATCACAAAGGCTGCCCCAGCCTAGGACTCTTGCCAAGTCATTCCCTGTACCCAGTGGGAGGACTCCAAGCTGGCACTGAATATAGAAAAACAAAGCTCAGAGGGTACGCACATTTTATATACACACACGCACATATATATATATATATACATATATATACACACACACGCACACATTTATATATGTGTGTGTAATTTTTTTACTTTTGTTCAAGCTCAGTTGTGGGATTATACACAGGGGTTGTGATGGACATGTATAAGCAGAGAAAGGCACAGTATAGGCTAGATCTGAAAGAGAGAGAGTGAGAAACTCTATGGAAACATAGAAGACCTCCATTGTCTGAAGCTACCTTGACAAGAAACACTATGGGGAAACCAATGACAGGAAACCCTATCTAGGTAGGACAATGCTAGCTAATGGGTACAGGGGAACTTATATGTTTAGAACCCTGGTAGTATTAGGGTCAGCAGACCCCTTGGTCCACACTAGATTATGTTTGGAAAAATGATTTAAAAAAAAGGAACCCTTGAAAGGATAGAACCGGAGATCCAGCTTGAGGCAAAAGACAAAATGTGAAGGTAACCCTATGCTCTATGTGTTTTCCACTGTAATAGTCAAGTCATTAGCTAATAAACCAAACCCCCAAATCCCTAGTTGATGGTGACCCTTTCATCTTTGTTTTCTTTTTAGTTTGCTTTAGAAAATGAGTTGTTTTTGTGAAGTGTCCACATTCTCCTGGATTGCTGCTCTGTGACTGAGGTTCCTTATATTCTTTCAGTGCATTCTAGGCCCTACCTCTACTTTAATCAACCATTTGTTTTGGTCTGCTGTGCCACCCAGGTTTATTCCTCATCACCCCAAACTAGGCCAGAATGCAGTTCCTTTAACAAGTTGACATTTTCCTTTTGTCTCCTACCTGTTTCTGCAGTCCTAATTTGTCAATCTCTGACAGAACCCAGCCAACGCTGCCATCTCCTCCACACACCAGTATGCGAAAGTTTGAGAATTTCTGGAACAAGCGCAACCTAGGGGTTTTAAAACAAAATGACTTAATTTTGTACTAATATAATGTTCTCTTTCTCTTTAAAATGAAATATATACAATGTATAGCACATTTGGAACAAGCTAAAAAATTAACAATGAGATGGTACCTCACTCCTCATCGAATTGCTCAAATATATCCATCCGCCAACAGTCAATGTTGGAGAGAATGTGGTGAAACGGGCAAATTAATACATATTTGATGGACATGCCCAAATATCCAATATTTTTGGAAGAAAATATTTCAAATTATATCTAATACAATTAAACAAAAAATAAAACCACAACCATTCATAGCATTGTTCTCAGCAAACCTTCAGGATCTGCCACAATCTAAAAGAACAATAGTCACACATATTCTTATAGCAGCAAGAACAGCATTGGCAAGACACTGGCAAAAACCAAATCCACCAACAATTCAACAAACAATACAAATAATCAACACCAACGCAGAGTATAAAAGAATAATGGCTGAAGCTCAAGACAAAATTCACAAATCTTTTATCTCCAGATCACCCATTGATCTTTTGACTTTTAAATATTCCTAAATATTATTTTTATTTATTTTCTTTATACTCATGAAAAATAAATTTGTTAAGGCATTTTGGCATTTGAAATTACTTCTCCTGTAACAAACATAGCAAAACAAATGTTCTCCTTGTTAGAGCATCTAACATTAGAATGTTTGTCTTTAATCCTTTTAAAATATAAATATTCAGTTGGTTTACGAATATACCCTGTGTCTTTATCATTTTTTCTTATATTATTTAAAAAATAATAACATTTAAAAAAACACTTTTTTACTTTTCACAAAGACAAAAAGTACTCAATAATATAAAGCCAAGAACAATGTTCAGCATAGACTGTTTCCAGATCTATAGTATAAGACAATGGTAGTTATGGTTTAAACATATCATGCATATTTACTAAAGTCGAACAGGCTTTTCAACAAATAAATGCAGGAGATACAGCCTATATTTACTGATATCCCTGTTTTCTCTTATTTTAAAAACTGTTCAAAAAACATTTAATCTCTCAAAAGAATTCTCCACCCTCAAACTGGTGTAAACCCATTATTCCCTATGGAGCTGGTCCTGTCATTTACCGTAAGTAAAAAATATTTTCCCATTAAAAAGAGACCTCGATATAGAACCCTTGTAGAAAAGCATTGCAAAGTATACCCCTGTTAACAGATCAATAATGCTTTATTTCGATGGGGAAACATTCTTATCGATCCTTTGTAAATCAGGGAAACCAGAAGGTACAGGGAAACAAAAATTGACAGCGAAAGGCCTGGCTGAAATCAATCGATATGGTCGAATAGGTCTTAGTAAATATGCCCCAAATTTATATTTTTCTAAAAGGCAGATAAAAGATGTACTACTGTAAACAAAACCTGGACCAACCTGCTAAAGATACCATATAAAAGCATAAAGAACAGATGTGGAATATATTAATATAAGATTAAATTAGTGTGATATGATCTCATTTTCATTCAATAAAGTATTTTTTAACAGCACTCACATTTTGAGGTAATATCTTTATTGAAAAGATAATTCAGAGTTGGTAAAGGAAATGTTATCTAATTCTTTATAATTTAGTAAAGAATAGAACACCCTTTACTAACAGTAACTTCAAAAATTGGGCAAAATTTAATAAAATTGAAAATATTGTTAATGAAAATTTCGACCTGATATTGCGATATCGAGTAGTAATTTATACAAAAATAAATTGGTTAACTGCAATATCAAAAATTCGATATCGTGAGATCGATTTTTCCCAATATCACAATATCGATTTTTTCCTCAAATCGCGATATTGAATTTCCAATACCGCAATATCGAAAATTCGACCAAAACTTTTCAATATGTTTATTTTTATGGAAAATCTGTAATATTGATAATTTCAAGGTAAAACTTGTTCTCACAATATCGAATTTTCACCTGAAAATGTGGGTATGGTCTTACCAGTGTTACTCAGTAGTAGTTACTCATGCGCACCTAAATGAACTCCAACACAACTCCAATCGACCCTCTTTTTATAAAAGCCATTGTCCTAAAGGTTCATTTATTTTTTCACTATAATACTTGATGCTTAAAATCAGATGTTCCATAAAGATATAACAGTGAAACGCATTCTGTTATGTGTTAAATAATACAGTATTAATGTTATTATAAAGTCAATCATTACATTGAATCATACAGTCAGAAAGCATATGAGAATCAAAAAAAAAAAAGTATCAGAAAATCCAAAAGGGTTTGCAAACCCTTTCTCACAAATAAAAATGTAAACCTAAAGCTTTTAAAGCTTTTGATCTCCAAGGTACTTTTACAGCAAGACCACCAGAGGGGGCACCTTAGCTATGTGTTACCAACTGTCACACTAATAACATTTCTTTTTATTTCTGCAGAAACCAGCATGTCTAACAAGTATTTAAAACAAAATTTATTGCATAATAGCAAAATATAGAAGAATTCTGACATTTTTTTTTTTTTTATCATTTCACCTCTAGGGGTTATATTATTTCATACTGACAACGGTGGTGTTTTTTACACCATAGTAAAGATCCTGAAAGTCTGAATTGTTGTGTAAAGGTGTGAATTCACCAGCTAAAGACAATCGCAATAAACTGCTACTATCGCAGTCGCGTCTTTATAATGAGAATATTGTCGTAGTCGTGGACTTTACTATGGAAAATTGCCACAGTCGCAATTTAAAATTTGGCGCGACTTTACAATGGGATAATGGTCGCGATCGCAGATTTGCAAAGGGAATTCACTGAGAATTCGACAGTCAAAGTCTCACTTTAGTGAATGACCCCCATCATCTGCACAACATTGGGCGAGCATTGTATCGGATTCTGAGCAGTTTACAGTACAAATAGCATTTCACAACATGGGATTTTTTTCATAACATTAAACTTACTGGGGGATATTTTTTAAAAGGTCAAAAAGTCTGGGGTTTTTTTTTCTTGATTTTGCTATTCACAAATTATTTTTCATGATTTTGAACTATTTCTATTAAAAAAAAAATAAGATTCAGGGTCACAATAAATAACAAAATGTGTGTATTACTGGCACTCCATATTTACTGCTTCTGGAGATAGGGTTCGCTAATCTGCTATAAGCATACATTGTAATACTGTTCGTCTCACTAGCCAGTTAATAGCAATAGCTTAGAAAAACTGAAAATCAAAGAAATGTAGAAACATTGTCATTGCAAAAAAATACATCGCTCTAAAATAAATAAGAAATAATACAAAATTCCACTCCCAATGGTGAATGATTATTTTCAAAGAGCCAGTGACTTTACATAACCAGCTTTCTATGTTGTGTGATATGTGTTATAGCTACACATATATTGTATATATTCATCTTCTTAATAAACCCCAGATTCCCTGCTGCTACTCACCCCAGCTGCGGCCCACCATTCATCAGATCAAACACCTGGGCAGGATTTAAGAACTGCTTAAACTTGCGTAGGAATTTAACACCCTGGTTGTCTCCACTTTTGGAATTGACAAAAACAAGCAAGGGGCTGGCACACGAGGCAGGAGAGGTAGCCTTCCAAAAGCCTAGAGAAGAGGAGATCACAAGATTTATTGCAAATGGGAATGATGTCAAATTTCTTGCAGTGTCTTAGTATAAGATCCTAACCCCAATCCAGAATTTATGATACTCAATAAAAAAAAAAATGGGAAGGTGGGAGGTACACTCCCAGAATCCCTTCTGTAGCCTTGGATAATAAAGCCCAGATTAATCAACACACACTAGGCAGAAGATTCTATTTTTGTTCAATTAACACACACCTCAGTACATTCAACCATGACTGATTCTGATTGATATCTGTCCACACATACAGTTTATGGACATAATTATTTGATCCCTTGCTGATTTTGTACGTTTTCCCACTGACAAAGACATGAAGAGTTTATAATTTTAAGAATAGGTTAATTTTAACATTCAGGGATAGAATATCAAAAATAAAATCCAGAAAAACACATTGTATAAATTATATAAATTTATTTGTATTTTGCAGTAAGAAATAAGTATTTTATCCCCTAATAACCATTAAGAGTTCTGGCTCCTACAGAGCAGTTATACGCTCCTAATCAGCTCCTTACCTGCATTAAAGACAGCTGTCTTAAATAGTTACCTTTATAAAAGACTCCTGTCCACAGACTCAATCAGTCAGACTCTATCCTCTACAACAGGACTGGGCAAACTATGGCCTGCAAGCCAAATCCAGCCCTCCAGAAGTCTCTGACCTGACCTTGGGAGGATATTAAAATGGGGGACGTGGCCTAGTGCCATAGGCGTCAGCATGCTAGGCATGCCCCCGGGCTCTCTGAAGCCATCATACTGTTCATGCCCAATGGCTTAAACATTTGCCCATCGCTGTTCTACAACATGGGCAAGACCAAAGAGCTTTCTAAGGATGTCAGGGACAAGATCATAGACCTGTAGACCTAAGTTTAAAGGAAAGAAAGTTTCTGCATCAACATAGAAGGGGATTCTTTACTGTAAGAACAGTGAGATTATGGAACTCTGCCTGAAGAAGTTGTTATGGTTAATTCCATTAAAGAGCTCAAAACTGGTTTGGATTCTTTACTTCAGTGTAAGAACATTACAAGTTATGGGTACTGGATAACTGGAGGTGGGATCTTGATCCAGGGAATTATTCTGATCCTTCAGTGTAAGAACATTACAAGTTATGGGTACTGGATAACTGGAGTTGGGATCTTGATCCATGGAATTTATTCTGATTGTCATATTTGGAGTTGGGAAGGAATTTTTTTCCCTAATATGAGGATTTTTTTTTTTTGCCTTCTTCTGGATCAACATTGCAGTATAATAGGCTGGATGGATTTGTGTCTTTGTTCAGCCTTATAAACTAGTACAGTATATACTATAAGTATAAGTATAGTAGATACTATATTATACTATACAAATACTAATAAATGGTACTTGTGAATTTGTGTGCTTTGCTCCATTGTGTAGCAGCAACCTTATACAAACCCCAAAATCAGAAAAGTTGGCACGTTGTATAAATCGTAAATAAAAACAGA
>WMED01018677.1:0-12634 GCA_019650415.1 Pipa parva | reverse complement strand
TTTTGGACATTCGCTTCTATTTTTGTGCACTATTCGATTTAGCATATCACGTGTATTTTGTATATTCAATTTTTTGTGGTACATACACCTGTTTATCCACCTTTTTATCACGTATCATTTTTATTTTTATCTTTACACTTCATTTCTCATATTCATTAGCGCTGCTAGCCCTTTGTTGTTTTTCATTAAATACTACAGTATTACATGCCATATACAAAATAATAGTCCGAACAAAACATGAAAATGACACATTTGTATCAGCATTGGAATTATTCAAATCCTTAGTTAAACTAAGGTGTTCCTGATTGCATTTATTAGTGCTATTCCAGCCAAGAAACCAACACATCCATATCTTAGTTAAAGGGCAAATTTATTAAAGTTGAAAAGACCAATCTCTGCTTTTGGAAAGATAGCCATTCTTTACCATTAGTAGTATGGCTGCCTTTCGATCCAAAAAATGGAGCGGTAATCTCGCGGGATCAACTCGAGATCTCGCTGGATAAACTTTGAAAAGCTGAGATCTGTCTTTTTGACTTTAATAACTTTCGCCCAAAATGTTAAATTAATCTGAAATCCTTGCAGCAATCTTCCTTGGCATTATTTGTACAGGCTGCAAACTGCATGCAGTTGGCACTAAAGTGCATCCTATGCTATTTTTGATTTTCACCTAAAGAAACTCTGTATTTAGTATCCTTTGTCGTCTGCCTAAAAGGTGCTTCAACCAAACAAATGTATTTTTATTAAAATTTTTTTTAAATGTTGCCTTATTTAAAGGGATAAGGAAGGGATAAAGAAAGCCCATGAGATTCTAAGCAAACTTGGCCTAGAGCCATCACAAGAGGACTGCGTGGCCACGCACCGGATTTGTCAGATTGTGTCTACTCGTTCCGCCAGCCTCTGTGCAGCCACCCTTTCTGCAGTGCTAAGGAAAATCCGGGAAAACAAGGGAGTGGAGAGGCTAAAGACCACAGTGGGAGTGGATGGATCTGTGTACAAAAATCATCCACAGTAAGTGGAAGCAGTGATATTATGCGCTCTTACCTCTGAATGGGATCCACAAAATGGGGATGAATGTAACATTTTAGGGCCTCCCTATTCAGGACAAGGCTGAGTGGTCCATTAACAAATATTGTGCCAGACTAGCTTTGGAATTTGATTGGACACATATGTCATGTGCTGATATAGTTACATCAACTGCACAAATGCTATAAAGGGAAACTAAAGCATAGACCATATGCCTTCTGTTTTAATGGAGTCCATTAAGCAAGTGTAACAACATGTTATAACAACAAGTGAAACAACATGGCTGCAATCAGTAAAGATAAAAAGAGACCGAAAGCAATAAAATACATGAATTTAACTTTAAAGGTAACATTTTTACAAATGCTGTATTTGAATAATTGCCATGCCAAACCAAATGGGAATTTTTAATTTTTTTTGTTTTTCCCTCACAGCTTTGCACGGCGTATCCAAAAGACTGTCCGCCGTTTGGTGCCAGAGTGCGACATTCGATTCATTCGCTCAGAAGATGGCAGTGGGAAAGGAGCAGCCATGGTTACTGCTGTAGCCTACAGACTCGCTGATCAACAGCATGAAAGAGAGAAGACCCTGGAGAACCTCTTTCTTAGCACAGAACAACTCCTAAAAGTTAAGGAGATCATGAAGAAGGAAATGGAAAGAGGGCTGAAAAAGGAAAGTCATGATGAGGCTACAGTCAAAATGTTACCTACATATGTGCGCTCAACACCAGATGGAACAGGTGAGTGGAACTGTGTGTGCATGAATCCTCATTTATATAGATTAGGAGGCACTTTCTAGCCTAGAACTAGTCTGTAAGACTCTTCTAATCTCATGTAGGGCCTTACAGTGTGTTTACGATTCATGCTTAAAAGAACAGTAAGACCAAAATATGAAAATGCCTTAGATCCATTCATTGTTACTATAAATTCAATCTGTGCTTCCAAAAAATTATAAATTGTTTCTGTAAACTATAATATTTAATTATTTAGCACTAAAAATTGGGCTTTCGGGCATACCGCCTGAATATGTTTTATCTAAAGCACCATAGAAATCAATGGAATTTGGTGAGATTTGTTTGGTGATATGGCTGCCATCAGTAAAGATAAAAACAGATATATAAAGCAATAAAATTAATTCAACTTCAAAGGTAACATTTTTACAACTGTTATATTTTTATTTGAATAATGGCCATGGTAATCCAAATGGAATTTTTTAATGTTCTGTTATTACTGTCCTCTTCTGTCCCGCTTAGGGTTGGGTGCCCCAAGGCTCTGTCTTGGCCCCTCCTGTTCTCTCTGTACACTCTTTCCTTGGGTGATATTATCAATTAATTTGGTCTTCAGTATCACTTATATGCTGATGATACCCAAATTTACTTATCCGCTTCTGTGCCAACACCTGAAAATCAGTCTCCTGGCAATTTCCTCGTGGCCAAGCACCAGCTCAAATTAAATCTCGCTAAAACAAAATTGATTATCTTTCCACCCAAACCTGAATCCGCTACTACGTTTTCCATTCTAGTGGATGGTGCATTCATCAACCATGTAACCTCTGTACGTTTTCTTGGGGTGACTTTTGATTCTGCTCTTTCCTTCTCTAACCACATCTATACTACTGCCAAAACCTGTTGATTTTTCCTTTGCAACACTCTCAAGATCCGCCCCTTTCTCTGGCTCCACTGCTAACACCCTCATTCATGCTCTCGTCCTATCCCGCTTGAACTACTGTAATGTTCTTCTTTCTGGCCTTCCAGCTTCCCACCTCTCACCACTGAAGTCTATTTTAAATTCTGCTGCCAGAATTCTCTCCAGAGGGGACACCCTTTCTCTCAATCTCTCTCTCTGCTCATTGGTTCCCCGTAAGCAAATTAATCATTTACAGTGTTCTCCTTCTGACATTTAAGGCACTTCACTCTGTTGCCCCTCCCTATATTTCCTCAGTCATATGCCCGTACATTCCTCTCCATCAACTGAGCTCCTCCCAAAGTAACTAGCTTTGCATGCCAAAACCCAATACTGCCCCTTCTTGTCTTAATCCTTCCCTCTCTGCCCCATTCATATGGAATTCTATACCCCATTATCTTCTCCAGGAACATTCCTCTGCAGTTTTAAAACCAAACTGAAATCCTACCTTTTGGAGCACTAGCACTGATATTTATCACTAATTTATCACTGATGTATATATATTTTGTTCTATCCTTTCTTAGCTATTAGCTATTTATGTTTAGTATTTGTATTTATTGACCAGTGCTTCAACACTTTGTTACAGCTATTACTCTTCTATCTGTGTATGTAAGTCTTCTTACATACTGCCCCATTAAATGTGCTGTGATTCAGGAACTAAAATTTATTATAAATTCTAATAATAATCTGACATGGTGTTGCTCTGTTACAGCACTCTTACAGCTCATCTTTTATGTTTTAGAGAGGGGAGATTTCCTGGCATTGGATCTTGGGGGCACTAATTTCCGCGTGCTTCTTGTTCGGGTACGTAATGGCAGACGAGGAGTGGAGATGCACAATAAAATCTACTCTATCCCACAGGACATTATGCTTGGGACTGGAGAGGAGGTTAGTATGATGAATACCACAAAGATTGTACATGCCTATCCTTGTATAGGAAGTTTCGTTAGACTAAGATGAATATGGTACCACCCAGATGAAATGGGCACCCGCAGCCATTCTCTGCCTTTTTTTTTAAATGGATCAGCTGCTTGTCATTTTGTGTATATATGTATATGTGAGTATGAGTTAAATGATGTTTCTTACTTTTCATGCAGCTGTTTGACCACATTGTCCATTGCATTGCTGATTTTCTGGAGTACATGGGCATGAAGGGAATCTCACTGCCTCTCGGATTCACCTTTTCTTTCCCGTGCCACCAAAATAGCTTGAATGAGGTAAATATGTTTCCCTTCATGCTGTCTGCAAAAAAATTCTTCCATTGTCTCTATAGTTTTTATAGCTACAAAGCACACCAATACTATTTTAGTGGACTTATTCAGGCATATTGGAACACATTGGAAGGTCCTGTGCAGCTATATTACATGCACATGTATCTCAAGATTATTGTTTTAGTACGTTTGTAGTAGAAATTAGGGTTTTGAAGAAGCAATTACAAACTGTTTATATTTCTGACAGTTGCTGAATGCTCTTGGGGAAAATTCCACAGCACCACACAGCCAGATGTTCAAATGAAGAAAAAAAAGTCATCACATTCTTGTAAATTAGTCACGTAATGACCCCATCTCTCTATTTCCATTTAGGGCATTCTGCTTAAGTGGACAAAAGGCTTTAATGCAAGCGGTTGTGAAGGAGAAGATGTTGTAAACCTTCTGAAAGAAGCCATCCATAGACGAGAGGTAATTTCTAGTTTTCCCTTCTTGTTGCTTGCCAACTTTACAAAACAATGAAACATCGTTGTGGCCCAAATGTTCCTGCCACTGAGGCTGCAGCACAGAATTTCTGTGGCATCTTTCGATATATTAATGCATATTCAGTCCTGGGAACTTGAAAACACCGGGTCTCTGGGGAAATCCTCAAGATCTCCAGCAATTAATAAAGTAGAGCTAAACCCACCCCAGCCTCAGCCTTGCAATTCATAAAATAGAGGAAATCCCAGCACTCCCAGACCCCACCCTACCCAAATCCTGCCCCTTTCATTTCACAAAATCAACCCACCCACCCATTGTTAAGCCCCACCCAATCACCTAAATTGGAACTCCAGATCTTGGAACCCCAAAAGTTTCCCAAGTATGCAAATATGGTTTCACTTGACAAAATACAGTAAATATAAAAATACATTTCTTGCAACTCTCAATGGGCATATGACACAGTTCATGGTTCAGTTAAATCCATTTCTCTCTAGCACACACTGATTAAAGTCTTCTAGAAAGGCTACCTTTGTTATATGTAATTAATATGATTTTTTTTGTGTGTGTTTTTCTTTCATGACTTGAAGGAGTTTGATCTTGACGTAGTGGCTGTAGTGAATGACACTGTTGGCACCATGATGACCTGTGGCTACGAGGATCCACACTGTGAAATGGGGCTTATTGTTGGTAAGAAAATAACGCAATACTTGTGAATATACTGTAAGAGAAATACCAACTGCTTGCATGTTGTCTGAAGCACAGCCTTTCACCTCCTTTTAATGTTAAAGGCATTGATTATTTATTTCAATAAATGATGTCAACATACAGACCTCAAAGGGCTTAAGGGGGCTATGTATTAAAATGACTTACGTTGGCACCTCAGATACAAGATGTTAATCTGTTTTTAACATGCAGGTACTGGAAGCAATGCATGTTACATGGAAGAGATGAGAAATGTAGAGCTGGTGGAAGGAGATGAGGGAAGAATGTGCATTAACATGGAGTGGGGAGCATTTGGAGATAATGATTGCTTGGAGGCTTTCCGTACAGACTTCGATAGAGCAGTGGATGAACTTTCTCTCAATCCAGGAAAGCAAAGGTATGAAGGAAAGCTGTAACTCAAGTGTCAGTCTCTTAGAGCATGATACAAAGTCAATTATCAGCATTAATTTACTTTTATGGATGAGCATTACTCTGACAATAGACTGTACAAGTTAGGGGCCAATTGCTGTTTAATGTTTGGTATTCGTGAGATTATCAGAGACAGAAATATGAAATTGTATTTTTGGCTGCAGGTTTGAGAAAATGATCAGCGGCATGTACCTCGGAGAGATCGTTAGAAACATTTTGATTGATTTCACAAAACGGGGGCTTCTTTTCCGAGGAAAGATTTCCGAAAGGCTTAAAACCAGAGGCATCTTTGAAACTAAATTTTTGTCTCAGATTGAAAGGTATGTAAAACAAAATAATAAAATGAAAGACTAATTTGAATTGTCAAGACCAAAAAAAAGGATGGAAATACTATATCTTACTCTTGTGGGTCAGCATTATTTACCAGTATGTATTTTAGACTGATTGACTGAAGTTCCAATAGTCGCGTATAGCTAGGAATAGATTTGATCAGCACTTCCCCGTGTTTGCTTAATGAGCAAATTCTGTAGTGTGGTGAATACATGTCTAATTCAGGCAACTACGATAGTTGCAGAATTTTCTTCGCATTACTATACATGCTTGTGCACAGGTGCTTTGTGTATAGAGCAAGCGGTGCAGTCAGTTGCATTTGCACATTCAACAAGGCATAGTCCCCTGAATTCACCTGTCTGACTTTGCCACATCAGAGTGGAGAATTGGGGGGTTGATGGCAGGGTTCTGGTGTGGAGTAAGGCTACTATTTCTTCAAAAGTGACAATGGCAACTGTAAATAAATTCGTCTGTAACTAAACTTGAAAGAGGGACAAAGGTGAGATAGAAATAGATGTATTATTCACTTATATACAGTTAGTGGGATATGTTGTGGATGAGGTGACTGCACTTCACTGGGGGAATTCACATCACTCTGTATGACATAGTAACCCACTTCTATTCGACTTCCCTCACGTATGCTGTCACGCATGTGACAGCATCTGTAGCCGTCTGCTATTGTTTTGGCAGTGTGAATCGAATTGTAGTAAAGTTAATTTGACAGCTGAATTTAGACTTTAGTCAATAAGGCCCTTTTCAGCTGGCTCATCCAATAAATCACAAACCCACAACGTGGGGCTTATTTTGACAAAGGCCAGAACCACTACTTCACCGTGAGACATGAAAGAATTAATGGGCCAAATTTTTAGATATTTTAATAAAAAGCGTTAACTTTTTTTTTTTCATTTTGTGAATGGGCTAAATTTCGCTCTTCATGCAGAAGGAGCTACTGTAGGTATTAAAAGTGGTGAGAAAAGGAAATGGAGCATAAATGGGTGGGTGTTGGACCTGGCCACTGCACCGATAGTATTTGCAGTAATGTACTTGTTTCCCTTGAAGTCGGGTATATTTTGGACCCTTTTACTAATCAAGGAAAACCTAAATGGACAGAACCATAGGATTATATCAGAATTGATTTGTATTCATTACTAAAGCTTCTGTATTGATTGTCTATTTCACAGTGACCGCTTGGCCTTGCTGCAGGTCCGCTCTATCCTACAGCATCTTGGTTTAAACAGTACATGTGATGACAGTATCATTGTTAAGGAAGTTTGCACAGTAGTGGCCAGGAGAGCTGCCCAACTCTGTGGCGCTGGAGTAGCAGCAGTGGTGGACAAGATCCGGGAGAATCGAGGCCTCGGTTCCCTCAAGGTCACGGTTGGAGTTGATGGAACCCTTTACAAACTTCACCCGCAGTAAGTTATGAGAAGTTATCTTCTTATGTGTGTTTGTATATAGATATAAAAACTTTCAAAATCAAGCTTTACGGTAAATTTACTGCCATGTTAACAAGTTTTAACATTAAATTCCATAAAATACATTGTGATTGAAACTTAAAGGATCAGCGACATCATAAAAAAGAAAATTGCCGTTCGGATTGTCGTGGAAGTTTTTTCTTTGCTCCCTGATGTTATTACTCTAGATCAGGGGTGGCAAACCTTTTTGGCACGGAGTCACCCACAAGCGCATCCCCCAAAGTGCCGGCAATGGTGAGTGATGTCATCGCGCCAGTGGGAGGAGCGCACACGCATCGAGGGATGAGAGCTCCTCTGCCTATGTGCGCTTCTTCAGTGCAGGCAATGGATCTGGCCTGAAAACTGTCAGATCGGGTCTGTGGCCTGTACTGAAGGGAGGGTTTGGCAACGGCTTGCATGCCAACAGAGAGGGCTCTGCGTGCCATAGGTTCGCCATCCCTGCTCTAGATTGTTCTTTTCTTTGCTGGGTACAGCCTTGAATGGGGAATGGGGAATAGGGATTTCTGGGGAATTTTAGAATATGTATGTAATGCTTCATGGAAAACAAAGGAAAGAGAGGGAGTTTGTTTGTATAACAGATAAAAGATGGCTGCAACCAGAAAAGAATCAAAAGAAACACACAGCAATCCAAATCAGGATTTCAATTTTGTTAACATTTTGAAAGTACTATGTAAGAGTAACTGCCAATGGCAGCCAGTTTCTTACTGAATCTCTTTCTCTTACCAGGTTCCTCTTTAGTAGTTCAGTTTTGAATCTTACGACAAGGCTCGAAATGTAATAAAATCGAAAATATTGACATCAGATTAACGATATCGAACGATTTTTCGGCAATATCGTTATCACAATATTGGTAGAAATTGTTCGATGTGGCGATATCTGTAATATCAATATTGCGATATCGGTAAAAATGTATTCAATATCAATATTTTCTGTTTTATTAAATTTCGCCCAAGGAATTTAAAAGCTTGAGAATGCTGAATATCCAATTAGAGTCTTGCAGGTGTACAATCGGAGAGAACTGCTTCTCGCTAATTGGTTGATTCACAGTTCGGAAGTCTGCATACCAATATCTACAGCAAATAACTGTAGAAGACTAAACTTTTCCTTTAATGCAGTCATGCTGCAGCCTTCTGGGTGCATGTATACCCATGTTCATTTTCTTTCTTTTAACACATTTTGAATACAGAGTAAGCGCACTTGAGCGCATAGTGAAATTGATAGAAGGTAAATGTATGGTGCTGTGCACATGTGCAATAAGTTTCTCAATAATGAGTTTCCGTGAGACTTGTGATATAAGTTTTCATCGGTTATTGTATTATATAATGGGGTTATGTGCTGTGATCAGAGAATGCGCCACACTGCAAACACATGGTAAATTAGCAGTGAGTTTATTTGTGTTACAAGTTACATTTACATTGCATTAATACATTTCCAAATCTACAGTTCAATGCTTTTGTCATACAAAAAAAAAGTAAAAAGAACTCCTCTTCTCAATTCTATTTGCAGTTTTTCCTCAATCATGCACCAGACTGTGAAAGATCTATCCCCTAAATGCCAAGTGACGTTTCTACAGTCTGAAGACGGGAGTGGAAAGGGAGCTGCGCTAATCACCGCTGTGGCATGCAGAATCCGTGAAGCAGGCCAGCGCTAGCACAGACAACTGAATGGATTTGGTTTGCCTGCTCACCTGCCCAGAGACTTATTCAATTCCATTTACCTCTTTTTTCTTTAGCATAGACTTTGTGAGGCTGGGTAATAGGCTGCACCCAATGATAAACAATCTTATCCAAAAAAAACAGCACATCACACAGGAATTTAAAGTCAGCTTCCAAAGGATAATAAATGCAGCATCAGTTATTACCTCCATGTTAGATGTTTTCCAGGGAAATGTACATAGGTCAGTTTTGTTTAGAATGTTTAATCAACTGCACGAGCACATGATTCCTCTTATTTCTTGACTGGATAAAAGGCAAGACAACCTACCCAATTATTAGACTTTATGATGTGCTCCGAGGTATATAGTTTGCCTGTATAATGATTTAAATATATCATGTGATACATTTAGAGAAAATGATGTCATAAATGAACAAAGACTTATGATCAGAAATGAGGAATTATGATAATAGAAATGATAATTAGTATATTGGAAAAACAGAAGTACAAGCGGTTGTCTATTTATTTAATAAAGGGCACTGGGTGTTACTTGTGTTTTATCCTTGATCTAAAGGGAGATTTTATTCCAAAGTAGTACCTTTGCCATTGGTTATATTTAATTTTGATACCTGCATTGTTGCACAGCGATATGCTGCTTAAATCCAGCTCCTTTTGCACTGGTATTGCTTGGTGTCAGTTAGTATTGCTTGGTGTCAGTTAGTATTGCTTGGTGTCAGTTAGTATTGCTTGGTGTCAGTTAGTATTGCTTGGTGGCAGTTAGTATTGCTTGGTGCACTTGCGATGCCAAATTTATGGTACTGCCATTGACAAGAACAAATCTTCCCCTGCACCACTGAATAAGTGCATAAAGAAAGATAAGCGTACTATAAAAAAGACATATATTTATAGAAAATACACAGCTTATTTATTTTTTTACACAAATTAATAATGAATTGAAAATAATGTATTATGGCTTATACTATTTGTATTAAAAAAAAATGCCTTAGATATTTTAACACAATTAAACTGTTGCTGAACTATTGTAGCAGTAAATTTATGTTAACTGGGACTCCTCTCCACAATGGATGTGGCCCTCCGACGAGCGTTGATCTGCAGTCTGCATGCTATGACATCATTTGGCAGCACTGCACAATACTATATTTTTAGATTTGTGCGCAACATCCTGTCAGGTTCCATTGTCCCTGGTCCACTGCCCGAAAGGGACCTGATGTAATCTGCCTCTGCAGCTCTTTAAATCTACTCCCTTATGATTCTGTGAGTTTTAGTTCATCCAAAACTGCAGTGACGCAGACAGTCGTACTCCATACTTGACCCCCTTTTCTTTTATTTGCCTGAAATCATTTAATATTTACATTAGGTGTCTTCATTTTTAATTCCTGAGCTGAAGAGAAACTGGACAAAATCCTTAGCGAGAGAACAGCAGGGTTTGTGTCCCTTCCATCTCCAGATGTTGCCAGACTATGAATTCATGCACTAGATAGACAATAGGAAACATTTAAAGGCTTCTGCCTTACTTGGGGATCTGATACATGCTTGAACATGAATCTCTCCGACATGATTCCTCTTGTTTGTGGGAGAACACTATTAAACTCCATCTGTTTTCTCACTGTGCAAGTAACTATGTTCATGTATTGTCTCAATTCTCCTATTTGTGATTGGTTTACTGGAAGTTATCATTCTTTAACTCCTTATTAGTAGCTCCTCGCTACTTCTAAGGACAAAGTTTGCCCAAGTAGATCGTTTACACTCCGGCATGGATACAAATGCTCCATGCAAGAAATATTTATCAATACTTGTTTTCGCTGTACTGTAAATACAGTTCCACATAGTCGTTTTTTTTTTTTTTTTATGTTTTCAAGAAATAGTGACTTATTTATTTATACCAAAAGGTGTGTATAACCAATAATTGTGTAAGGTCAACCAATTAAATGTATTTATTAGCTCTTTCTATATATGAAATAAATGACATGTGTTTGTACAATTGACCAATGGGTGCTCATCTTTTATGGTACTAGGAAGTTACAATAGTGGCTGCACCTGAATTTTTGTAAACAATATAATCAAGAGGACGAGGCTGCTTTCTTTGTACAAGTCAAACTTACCCAGAGACTGTAAAATTATAATCTTATTAACAGCCACATCAAATATTGACATTTATAGCTTAAAGGGATCATCGCCTTTCTGTACTGTGTAAGAAAAAATCTTTCAGGCTCAGTTTAATCCTTCCTTTCTGTCACTTCTTATAACCCCACAGTACCATTCCTGTGTTTGAATTCTTTGCAGCATTTGCGGTCTTTCTGCACATACCAGTTTTATAATGCATAAACTGTCTCATACCTAAATTAAAAGTCACTAAGGATTTCTCTGATCTTAATGATAGGATTCAGCAATAAACAATAATTTTTTGCGATTTATTTAGTTAGTAGGTCTACTCTAAGTACACTCAGTACAGTGTCGACCAAAGTAAACTAAACACTACTTATGATTCTATGTTAGTCCTATGTTAAATATGTATAGACACTCAGAAAATGATGAAAAAAACCTCACCTATTTTTGTGTCTTACAGTCTAGGTGGTTTGTAACTCCTGCACCTTAACATCAGTTTTTGTTGGTTTGTGTTAAATTTGTAAAACCTTGGCTGTTTGGTGTTGAATCTTGTCTCTGTACATCATTCTAACTTTGTTATTTTTAGCTTACAAAAACAGTTTTATGTACATAGGAAAAAGAGCTTGTTTATTTATATTTACTATGTTGTTTGCTTTCTTTTTGTGTAATTTTAATAAATTGCTGAATGCTTTTCAGAAATATGAAACAGAATGCAGTCTATTCTTTTATTATTTCACTTAATTGACATAGGTGAAATTAATTGTGATTAATTTTAAGTGCTAGTAAAGGCAAACACAGTACTGGGCTATATTTACTAAAGTCAGAAACCTTATCACCGTTTTCATCTGATATCGCTGTTATTTTAGGGGATTTGGGTCATTTCACTGTTAGCAATTTAGCAAGCTGCGATTGTTATTTTATCGCGACAAAGTTACACACTAAATTTATCTATATTGTTTAACACTATACAGCGACAATGGATTTAACTGTAAATTTAAATGTACAAGTACATTTTTTTTTTATATCGATATCCTTGTGTATGTCAATATCATTATATATGCCATTTTAACAAACAGAACTTTGAAACTAAAATCACACTTGGGGGGGGGGGGGGGGGGGGTTTATTCACTAAGATGCGAATTCCACTGTCGAATTTGCAAACAGCGGATTCACATAGCAAATCCACTACAATTTCCCCATTGTAAAGTCGCAACAATTTTTTAATGTTAAGATTGCAACAATTTTCCCATAATAAAGTTGCGAATGCAATAATGTTTTCATTATAAAGATGCGACTGCGACATTAGCAGCCTATTGCGACTGTGTTTATCTGGCGAATTCTCACCTATACGCAACAATTTGGACTTTAGTGAATAACCCCTCGTGCCCATTGAAAATAATGAATTAAGCCAACCAGAGAGTGGCGAAATGTAATGTAGCTGAAATTGACTAGAAAAAAAATCAAACACCTACTTTAGTAAATGTCGGGATAAAATCATTAATGAAATTATCAGCGATATCGTGTT
>WMED01018676.1:0-12634 GCA_019650415.1 Pipa parva | reverse complement strand
GAATTGTCGCGAAGCCAACAACACATGCGAATTCGGACTTTGCTGAATTACCCCCTAAGTCTCCATTAGGCTTGACTTGTTTGCAATGATATTTTGCTACTTTGTGCAACAACAAAGATAATGTATAAAATGTCACAATCCTTTAGGCTAGGTTCACACTAGTGTATTATGCACAGCGCATAATACACTAGTGTGAAAAAAAAATACGGCTCAATGAAATGGCTACTACTCACCTAGAAATGGCTAGTACTCGCCTAGTTCTGGACATGCTAGCGTATGATGTGCATACACTGGGTCCAGAATGCTGCATGTTGCATTTTGGCTAGCGTATTATACGCCGCGCCCAAAATGCGACCACATAGGAAGTGATGTGAACGCCGAGGGAGCATTCACACTGTCACTTATAAGTACAAAGGAAAAATATACTCAGCATATTTTTATTTTTTTCACACTAGCATATTATGCACTGCACATAATATGCTAGTGTGAACCTAGCCTTATGCTGTATACCATATGTCAAGATTGTTGTCTTTTACTAATTGTCATGTTAATTCGATTTATTTTTGTTTATATTTGTTTGCAGAGATCTGCCATGCTGTATGACGTTGGTGGAAATGAAGTCGCTGCTTAGAATGGATGACATAATTGCGTGTGCCAACCAGCCAATCACTGTCATACAGACAAGCGCACTTGATGGCACTGGTTTGTGTGATGTACTTCAGTGGTTGCATTCATCTAGTGGGCAATGAATCAAAAGTCACTATTTTTTTCTTTGTAGTTTTTGTTTTGTGTCTTTCAAAAATATTTGCCAAGAACACTCAACTCACATTACTCTTACTTTTTTTTATAAGGAGAGCAAAACTTTTTATTTGTATGTATGTCTTTGGTATAGTCAAATCTACTAACCATACACTGTCTCTTGGGGGGAGGGGGTTCGGCCTACTTTTTTTTTTATCCAGTTGGTTGGCCTTTACCCCCAGTGATCCTGATGTCACAATACCGTCTCTGCTCTGCCTTTGTTCCTTCACCACCAGTGCATTCAGGGCTACAAGCAGTAACTGGATCCGGAGATCTTGCTTCTGGCCATTGTTGCACCCATGTTGGTTAAAGAAACAGGAGGCAAGAGGTGATCAAGAACAGTGTTTGGTAAATAGATTTCAATTACTCCAAGCTCCCATGACCCAAATAAACCAAAAATTTTGGGTTATCTTAATATCCATCTTACACTCATCTCCTGTATTTTTATTAATGTTTTCCATTAAAGTTTAAATGAACAATTTTAGGAAAAAAATAGTGAAAAAGATACTAAAAGAAATTTAAAAAAAAAAGTACATTTTGGCTATAGTGTTACATTGTGATTTGTTAAGTAGATAAAGGCATTATTTGTATAAATATATCACATATTGGTCCACTTACCTGCTAGAACTCATTCTTTCCAGCTTCTAAAGTAACAAAAGAAATGGGCAAAGTACAGTATCAAGAAAGATTATCAAAATTAGGCTTGTTTAGTTTAAAATTACATAATAAATTATGGAGACTTGCTAACAGCATAGAAAAACAATAGAAATCAAATAAGGATGCAATTAAAATTAGAACCAAAAACATGGGCGAAACGCGTTGAGCAAGTGGGAATATGCCAGAATTGTATGAGAGGATCGTTTTTATCTACATACCTGTTAATGCTGTTATTTTTTCGACTGTTTGTGAGTATATTTGCTTCATTGGTATCTGAATAAACATAAGGTTTTTATAGTATGGAAGCTTTTTTCCTTCTTTCTTCGTGTAATTCTGGCACATATTTATTACTATGAATACATTAAGACACTGCAATTGCTCAGTTGCAGAACAGCCTTTAGGAATAATTCACCTTGAACAGCGACTTCTCTTTAACAGTCCAGTTTATTTTCAAAAGGAAAACACACTCTTTAATCAGAATCTTTCTAGACACGGTTTAAACATAAACTTTGGAACAGTCCTTTCAAATGTCTTTCTGCCCACAATGCAAATATAAATTGGAAACCAACAAAACTATATCCATACAATACCTAGGGATTTTCAAGAAAAACTTGAAGCAGGATCTTTAACAGTGGTTTTTTCTGCTTTGCAAATACAAAACCCCACCCAAGGGCTTTTCCTACCTACCTTTTAAAGGAGGTTTAGCCTGCAGCTGGGACTAATTTCAAAAACTGGGCTGTCTTCCAGCCATAGGAATGAAGAGTTGGTGAAACATACCTTCCTTGATACAGCACACCGCTACAACCACTACAGTCATGGCCAAAACTTTTGAGAATGACACAAATGTTAATTTTTACAAAGTCTATTGCTTCAGTTTTTTCAGTCACAAAAGCTTCTCACAAGCATTAAGTTTGTGTAACATTTTAGAATTAAAGCCTGGAACGCAGGATAAAACTACTGTAATAAAAGACCGGGATCCTTAAAGCTGGTAACACATGGGACATCTGAAGAAAAGGCAGTGGATTCTCTCCTCAAAGTTCCAATATCTTTTAAAGAAAGAGATCAAAGCAGAAAAATATAATTTCCAGAACCTTAACATTTTCTTTGGGTAAATTTAGACGCAGTTTTTTAGGAGGATTACAGAAATACTATGTGGAAAAACACACTATCCATAATGCAATGCAAGCCTCTGCATAAAACAAAAATGTAATGAACCAGTGACGTTCTGTAGATCTCTTCCCACCAACCAACCATGGAGAGGGAGACTCTTGAAAAAAAAAAAATCACCACTTTTCATGATCATGCCAACTACACCAGACCAATCCAATTTGTTTTATAGTCAGCAGAAGTGTTCATTGTGGGAGAGATGCTGCAAATTCTATGAGTAGAGCTGTTCCCTTTCTACTACCAGACTTCTGCAGGGTAACAGAGTCTTTTGAAATTTACTAAAGTCGAAAAAATTGTTTTAACTTTTTTACATATTTTTCACCACAAAAATGGGCGAAAAACTTAATTTACATTTTTGACATTTTCATCCCCTTTTTCATTTGTTTTTGCCTGATTTTTTAAAGGAGAATTAAAGTAAAAAAAAATTAAATAGTGTTAAAATACTTACCTTATAAGGAACCGATTGGTTATATGAGCTGTGCTGTAATTAGCCGGCTCTCAATGCTTCCTCCGATGCTTCTTCACAGCGCACTGGCTGGCTGAGAACTAACTCCATCAGTTCCATGAACTGGGGCGTTTGGTCCGTCCAATATAAATTAATTTGCAAGGATAGGTCAGGAGATAAACAAAATATTTAGTTTGAAAATGAGCAAAGGTTGGATGTGGGGAGCTCACTGAGACCTGTACCCAGCAAAAAACACCACTTAAAACAGTTTAAAGTTCATATTTTCAAGCTTTTTCTATTTCTGTCACCATTTTAAATCCTTTGCTGCCCTCTTTCTGTCAATTTTGGTACTGCACCATAATAAGATGTACCCATACATTAAATTGAAATTTTGCATCTTTCACTCCTCACCATGTACTCATTTTAGACGTCAGGGTCCTTTCCAGGAAAATTGTGGCAAATGTATCAAACAGTGTATATGCATAGCCCCCTTCCAACTCCAACAGATTCAGTGGGATAATTGGGGTCATGTTCTGATGTCCTGACTCATCTACTAGATGTTCCAATCTCACAGTTATTCCCTCTTCCAGGACCTGCTGGCTGGGTTTATCAGCAGCGTACAACCAATCATATGCATTCCCTTTTATCACAAATTTGGCAAACAATGTGGCAAATTTCCCTTTCTATAACAGTTTGCGTGACATTGTGAGGATGACATCACTGTACTTCACGGGTGAAATCTGCATGACTCCATGCACACTACAGTATAACTGAGTATGCTGCACTATGCAAGAAACCAACAGTTGAATTCACACTTTGATGAGTAAGCCAGAGTCTTTTTGTTTACAGAAAAGTCCAAGCTGTATTTTGACAATTTTATTGATGCATAGTGGTTAGTTTAGCAGCATTTTTGACTATTGGGCTAATGCCACTTTATACATTTCCCACAATTCTGCTCTAAATGGCCAAAATAGGAATAAATCTGTAATGTTATTGTGCCATTGGTAAGTATTAAGCCTATTGGCACACATAATGCTTTGACTGCTGATACAAATCAGGTGAGCAGCAGTTAGTCAAATACACCACTTACAGAGCAGAACTGCATGGTGTAGGTACTGCAGGTGCAAGGGTTGCACTGCCGAAGGGTAAGTTGTCTTACGTAATGTTATCTGGCACTCTGATCTCTGTGTACATATGAACAATATTTGTAGATCAAAATCTTTTCTGAGCCCTTAGTTTTGTTTTTTTTTTAAAAACTAATTTTTTTTTTTCACTGAAGCCCCTTAATAATAGAGAAATAATAGCATCCATGTGCCCACTTCATATGTTTTGGAGTACTCTGAAGGCATATTCTATTTTTAGGGATCAAAAACAACTTTTTGACATAAATAAATACAAAAAAATTGATTTCCTACACGGTGATGGGAATACACCCCACATGTTGTTGGAAAGCTTAGTCCTTGTAAGTGACCCATTTAAAATGTTTCTCTTGTCAGTATTGTACCAGTGGACTGAAGGAAGTCAGGTGTAATTCTACTTTTCAAAAAAAGGAACACAGACCTGCAAGACTGGCACCTGTAGAGAGGATACATTTGATTGTATAGAGATTTGCATTTTAAAATCTATTTTCCTATTCGATAAAATAATCTGAATGTAAGGGCTCAGAAGTTTCTTGCTTAGTAAAATAAAAGCACTCATGCATAAAAGTATATGTTTAAAGATGATTGAACTGCAAAGCCAAGCAATTATTCTAAATTATCACGGTATTAGGGTGATGAAGGGAAGGGTACATCCACCTAAACATTAGGAGAAAAGACTGGAATAATAAACCCTTCATATACACAGGATAATAAAAGGGACCCCCCTTCTGATCCATGTTTGCCAACGCTTGCACACAAAAGAAAACAGGAGAGCTTCTTGTTACTGCAAGAAAATATATTTACAAGATTTAGTATACAGAAATAAATGCTTTAATAAAGGAATCAAAAAGTAAAATACTAAAAAAGACAATCCTAGTAGAAATATGGAGATCAGGGGTAACTGTGAAAGTACAATTACATAAGCAGCTCACCATGTACAAAAACAAAGTATAATGAGCCAAATATTTAAATACTGAACACTGAGATGGATCATGACTATAAATATGCATCCCTTGTAAACTATGATAAAGAGAATATCATTGCTCTGTGTCACCAACATTTTGCAATAAAATATTTATTTTTAAAATGCGAAATGGTCGAGAATTGCAACTTTTCTAAAGAGATTATAAAGAGCTGACTTTTAAAGCAAAGCATATCATTATCGTCATATCAGGAGTCTGAACAGTCTAAAAGCTATTAAAGATTTGCTAAAGCTTAATATGGCATAACTGGTATGAAAAATATTGACCAGGTTAGTCTTACAGGCACCAATATTTTTACACATCCATATGTGGGATCAAAAAGCGATATCCAACTGTTGTAACAGGCAGAAGTCCTAAAGGAAGGAGCCTGCTCATTCCTATGGACATTCATGAACAATTTTCTTTTTACAAATTCTGTTTCAGTATTGTCAAGGCAAATATATCCAAAGAGAAAATGTCATATATTTCTAACAATGGTCACCGAGTTGGGAAAGTCTTGTTAATTGATTGAAGATTATGCTTAGGGCACCAGCTTGTGTCAGGATACAGAAGACAATGCAGAGATTTAAATCTGGGGGGAGTAAAAAGAAAAAAACAACAAAAAAAAAAGGTTTCCATTGCAAGGTAAAAATCATGCAATAAATCCATGGCCTATTTCTGTGTGTGCTGCATTATGACATTGGTGTGACTATGACCTATGAAACCCACCTGGATGGATCCTCTTGAAGACTAAAAGCACTGTTCAACCTGACAACATTCCATTTGTTTTCTGGACCACCATAGCTCAGAGTAACCTAAAAGGTCAAAGCAAACAAAACACAATCAGGGGAATTCATCAGGGGCAATTGTTTACAGAGTTTTAGTAACCCGG
Source organism: Pipa parva (assembly GCA_019650415.1). NCBI lineage: Eukaryota > Metazoa > Chordata > Amphibia > Anura > Pipidae > Pipa > Pipa parva. Next base: position 6,574 of record WMED01018676.1, on the reverse strand, counting down.
TGTTACTAGGCAGGTTTTAATACTATTTCTCCTATACCAGAGAATATTAACAGCTGACTGTCTGTAGTATGTATGTATGTATATTTTTATTTATATAGCGCCACTAGGTTATGCAGTGCTGTACAAAAATATAATAGAGACATGGGAAAGTGCATAGCAAAGAAAAAATAAAGTAAATTACAAACATATAATCAAGAGGATACATCACTCTAAGTGCCAGGCCATGACTGAAACAAGAGGATGGAGGACCCTGCTCCATTAAGCTGACAATCTAAATGGGGTTGCTAGATCTAGTGGGTTACTAGAAAAATTGGCTACTAATGAATTCCTGATTATTTAATTAGTTAAAAAGATACTGCAACAGTTACAGTTCTAATAATACAAAAAAAATTTAATAAAACTGCTGTGACCTGCTTCAGCAAGGAGTCAGTTGAAAGTCTCTGAAGATTCTCTAAGTGTGAATGGAACAGGTTACTATGTTGCATCTTGACCTCCAGCATTCCCTCGATGATGTATCCTATGGTGCAGTCATCAGGAAGTCGTACCTTCTCAGCGGTGCTGATAAAGTTTCCCATGCTAAAGGCAGGAAAAAAGTTTAACAAACAATTGCCAAATTCCACAGGTAAAAAGCACTGCATCAACACAACTCACCTAGCCCAAGGACTCATCTTAAGAGCAAGACCTCTGCTGATGCAGAAACCAGCACCCCCTGTAGCGAACCAGAACTTCAAGGAGACCTAAAAAATCAGCAAACAGGTTATATGTATTAAATTTAGGATATGTATCAAACAAATGTAAAAAGGTGGTCAACTAAAAGCTTCTTCAAATCTAACCTTAATGATAGCTTAGACTTTATTGTAATAAAGATTAAACAGAATTGTATTTTTGACATGTGTAAATGCCTCTCTAAATGCCTGGGGTCAGTGAAGAGTTAATTTATCTTTTTAAAATAGGTTCATAAAAGCTAATTTTCAACAAATGCAAAAACAGATGTGTAAGTAAACCAATGCAGATTTGTCTGTGCATAGTTTTAAATGAATGAATTCTTTAGCTGGTTTTGTTCCCCAGTGGTCATAACCACAGTGACAAAATCCCAACAGTCAAAATAAAAATAACTTTGAGATACACACATTCTTTTTTCCAATTTGTCTGCAGTTATTCATTTTAAATCATTAATATTCTTTTAAGTGTGCGCAGCATTTCAAAGGAATTCACAATCTTCTTTTAGTGCAAGCAAATGTTACATGTGATAAAATTGTATTTACTTTAAACATATGAGTTTAAACTGGAAAAATCCAGACGCTTTAGTGCAATTTTTTTTACATACATAAAATACATTTCAAAAGTATAACATCTTTAAAGACACAATAGGTGTGTAAAAATTGTACATATGATGAAAGTGGTGTTATTTACAGTCCACAAGAAGTCCAGGTTGTAGACAATTCCAAAGTAGGAACTTCCTGTGTATCTGCACATTTATTGTGTTTTTGAAAGTTTTTTATAATATAGTTTCTCCTATAAAGTATAATAAATATTTTAACGACTTGGACAGGATCTACCCTCTCTCACCGAGCCATCGCCTTTCACTCTGTCCATAGTTTCAACAGGATGGTCCAGACTTGGTCTGCCAACATAAATATCAGTGCTATGTGAAAATGCAGACAGGAGGTCAAGGAGAGCATGAAGGTTTAGATAATTGTCATCATCCAAATGGCAAAACCACCTGTAAACCAAAAAAAAAAAACAAAAAACAGTAAGATAGCAATTGCATTATTATGTAACAGAGTCTCATAAATAACATGTTTAGCTAACAGAGTTTCTGGCTTGTAACTTTATAACATGACATTTAATCATCGAAATACAAAAGAAAATGATGTAGTTAAAGTGTACCCGTCAACTCAAAATTCTAATACTAATTTAGGTTGTATTAATGAAATAATCGTTTTTGTAAATATATATGTATTTTAAAAAAATTTACCTTTATACAGTGTTTCTCTCTCATATCTTCCCTGTCAGCCTGACTTTTCTTTACCGAGTCGAGTTGGGCTTGGCAAAATGATGATTGATATTATAGCTCCTCCAATCAGATCCCTTAAATCACAATCTAGCATGGATCTGATTGGAGGAGCTGTAATGTCAATCATCATTTAGCCCTAACCAACTCAACTCGGGGAAAAAAAATAAGGCTGACAGGGAAGATGACAGAGAGAAACACTGTATAAAGGTATATTTTTAAAATACATATGCTGTATATTTACAAAAACATTTATTTCAATTAGCACAACCTAAATTAGTATTAGTTTTGAGGTGACAGGTCCACTTTAACCTTACTGTGCATTTGACATATAGTCAATAAACAACACACTTATATGTCGTAAAGAAAAAAAGGAAGTTTTCCAATGTATATGCAAAGTTTAGGTTAACAGTATCAAAGGATCTTTAAAAACAGGGTATACCAACCATTAGAAGAAAGCAAAGTTAACAAGTATAGAAACACAATTGCTCATAAAATATAATAGTTGCTTCATAAAATATTTACAAAACTTAAAAAAAACATCTAATCATCTGTTGATGATATACTGTAAGTTAAAAATCACAGGTGGTCCAACATGGTGCACAACATGAATGATATTACTGGGAGAGATCTAAATATCCCCTGCTAATTAAAATACCTTGATTGTAATCTAAATGGTTTCCAGTCACCTTATAGACTAATAAGACTAACATTTTTTTCTGAAATTGTCTTATACCAGTTGTTAAATTGCAATATGTCTATTAGAGGATAATTGTAAGCTCCATGGGGCAGGGACTGAAGTGAATGATGAATCTTGCAAATTAGCATGAATTATTGGGAATAATTCATGCTAATTAGCCCCTGAGTTCATTGGTGCTTTCTTTGTTAACCCCCCCAGTTACAAGCCCACCCATCATTCACAGTGAGAACAAAGAACAGACAGATTCAAGTAAATGTCCATATATAGAGTTGAGTAAATGCATTAATATATGTATATATTGTATATTGCTACTAGACGGCATTAAAAACCAAACCTGAGTATAAAATATAGTTTAATCAAAATATATCTCTCACATTTACTAGTCGAATAGGTTTTTAGATTAGTAAATGCAGGAGAAACAGGCCGTATTTAAGGATATTGTTATTTTCTAGTATTTACTAAACAGTTCAAAAACATTTTTATCCTCCAAAAGAAATCTCTACCCTCAGGCTGATGGAGGGTAGAGATTTAGTCTTGTCATTAACTCTAAGGGGGAAATTCAGGATTGTGCGAAGTGAGCTCCGAAGCCTTCAGCTCACTTCGCACAGACTGATATGCGCTCACTGATGTCCTGCACACGGACATCAGCGAGTGCATTAAAGGGATTCCAGTCTCAGCAAGGCAACTCTTTTGGTCTCGCCGAGACTGGAATCCCTTTAATTCCATCCTTTGTAAATCAAAAAAATTGACAGTGAAATGGGGTGAAATCAGTCAAACTGGTCGAATTGTTCTTAGTAAATATGCCCCTTTAAGTGTCCTGGGGGCACAAATTAGCCTGACAGCTCAACAGAGCACTTTACCTTAAAGTGCACCCGTCACCTCAGGATTATTACATATTTTATTAAAGTATTTGACTTTATAATGTAAATCAAGTAATTAGGAACCAAAAAAAGTTTGCATATTGAAAATGCACTTACTTCAATCTCAGCCTGATTAGAAAACATAGAAGCTGCCATCTTCATTTTGAACTGTCACTCATACACTAAAGGAACGCTCCCTAACAAGCAGGCTCTGCTCCCCAGTCTCCAAAACTCATGTGCACGTGCACTAGCATTATCAGGTTACACAGCATCATCCACTACACTGTGCATCCCTCCCCCACTGTGCATCTCCCCCCACACTTTTTGTTTTACTGGGCAGGCTGAAAGCATATGTGCTTTGAATCTGCCCAGCCAGTTATGCTGAGAGCTTACCCTGTAGCTGACTCGGGAAGCTCTCAGCATAACTGGCTTGGGAGACTCAAAGCATATGCTTTGAGATCCTGAGCCTAGAGGTACGTGCGGTCACAGGTAAGCTCTCAGCATAACTGGCTGGGCAGACTCACAGCACATATGCTTTGAGTCTGCCCAGCCTAGAGGTGCGATTGCGTCATAAAGCCGGCTTGTCAATCAAGTAAGCCGGCTTCATCTTACAGCCTCCTCAACCCGACTTTCTGCTAGGCTGCTAGCAGAAAGTCGGGCTGAGAGGCAAATTCATCGTGGGATAACTTTTAAAAGGTAAGTATTTTTAATAGATTTAAATGACAAAGTTGTTTAGTCTAGCATGCTATGCTAAACTAAACAATGTCATTTTCAGGTCACGGGTGCACTTTAAACCATAATTTTTTTCTCTGTGACCGTGTGAACTCTAACACCAACATATCAGTTCTGGCTACTTCCTAGTCCCTCTCTGTACTTAGCCTGGACACAGGTTTAATGCACATGTGTGAGCTACTCTGTTCACCTATTAAGATTGGTTCACACATGTCCACTTAAGTACTTCACCAGCAAATTCCTCCTAAACTGCATTCATTCTATTCATCGCTACTATTTAATACACAGTTGCTTACTTTTTAGTGGATAAAACAAACTTGTCATATTCTACAGCCATCTTGCAGCACAGGGCCTGGCGAGTGTGAACTGCTGAACAATTTGTATTCACCATCTGATTACCTGCACAAAAACAGAAACAAATTCATAGATCTCTCCAAAGCAATATCAGGACAGACTGGAGTCACGTTGGGGGAGGCTGGAAGGTGAAGTCACAATAACTTCCCATGCATGCAACAAGCTTGGATAAGGGGTAAATTATATACAAGGAAATAAAAATATAGGTGGAAATTTCAGAATAACAGACAAATAACTTAAGCAAACTTTTAACCACATCAATTCTGTGCCCTTAAATAAAAGTACAGAGTAAAAAAACAAACTGAAACTTATTTTTCCTTTAATAGACAAACAGAATCCATTATGAAATCTATCGGTTTGTCTGAGAAGCTGAGCCACTAATACAGAAACATCCTCATTCCACCTAACACCAATTCATTTAACAAGCTGATGAATAATTTACCAGTCCTATACCTGCTTTTCGACGAAGCTCTTGGTCTTCCGAGTCAGTAAATATGAAAGTCTGTTCAGAACAAGGACATAAAAAAATAGCTCTATGAGTTCAGATAGTGAAAAAGCCTACTAAATGCTTAACTAGTCAATCCTTCAGCATATACAAATATCCACTATTGCCAAACTCTAATAATTTTTCAGTATCTTCCCATTGACAGCAAACTTGAATTTTAGCTTGTGATCCCTTTAAGTAAAGTGGTCAACAATGGAAGTGGCTGAGGTATAAACATATGTATGTGCTGTGGTAAAAATGGCAAGATCACGTTATGGCCATAAAAATCCACCAGACTGACTTATCCCTCTGCTGTCCCTCACCTGTTCCTTTGCTTCAGAGATCCAAGTTTGCATTAGGAGATCCAGACGGCTCCTGTGATACTTTTTGGTGGTTTTCACAGCAATAAATAAATCTTGTATTTGCAATGATTCCTTTGCAGAATGCTGGTCTGCTTGCCCTGCCCCAACAGCTGATATTCCATCCATACCAAAGTTTTCCCATATCCGATAGGTATCAGTCTGCTGGCTACTCTGCAGAGTTGGATGTGCCTGTTCCAATTTAGGCTCCACATTCGCATGACTACAAGTTGGGTTACAGGGCAAATGTGTGTGATGCAGTGAGAAATCTCTCTGTATCCATGGAATAAACAGCAGCACTGTAGCACAAAGCAGCAGAGACACCAGAAAGCCTATTTTACTGAGTCCAGCGCAGGAGATAGTCATCCTTTAGCCCTATGGAATGGGCCAATTTCAGACTGCTTGAGCATTGCAGATACTAAAAACAAAAAAATACAAGGAAAGCAGTCACATGCAAGTGGTGCATAACTGTCTTGCTTCAAACAGCATTTGTTTCCAGAGTTTGCCCTACCATAGTTCATGCTGTGACTGTAATCAATCAGCTCAGTATAAGGCAAGTATTTTAACACTTGTTTTTTATTTTTTGACTCTAGGGGGGTAATTCAGCAAAGTGCGAACTTACCTGGCGATCCTTCGATTCACCTCGCCGAGACTTGTACGCGCTCCCTTCTCTCCTGCACACGGAGATCAGCGAACACTTTAAAGGTACTTCGCCTCGACAGACTGGAATACCTTTAAAGCATTCTCTGATCTCCACATGTAGGAGAGAAGGGAGCGCATACCAGTCTCTGTGATTTGAATCGAAGGATCGGCAGGTAAGTTCACACTTTGCTGAAATACCCCCTAGGTCTCCTATAAAATAAGATATGTGCAGTGTGCATAGGGAGTTTCATAGGTTATTTTTAAAGTCCGGCCCTCCATCGGTTTGAGGGATAGTGAAGCCAGCCCCCTGTGTAAAAAGTTTGGGGACCTCTTCTCTGGAGGAATAGCTTAAACAAGAATTAGATAAGACAGCATACGGAGTGCACAGTACAGATAAGGCAGCATACGGAGTGCACAGTACAGATAAGG
>WMED01018675.1:0-12635 GCA_019650415.1 Pipa parva | reverse complement strand
GGCTTGTTCTTGAGCATGTATAAAATTGCTAACATTTTAGCAATTTTATACATCCTCAAGAACAAGCCAGAATTACCGAACTACCAATACCACCAGTCTCCAAAACAATAATGTCTCAATATACATAACTAAAAATGTAATGAAAGGCCTTGCTCATTTCAGAGTTTGCAGCTTAGAAATAACAGTGTGTAATGAATACATGCATTTTACACATTTTACAGCGGGTCATAGAATGTAATGTATGTTGTGCTGTATGGCATTTCTGATATGAATTATAGGGCTTCATTGACTCACTGCAATCCAAAAGCAGTGTTAAAATGTGCAATTATTGTTTCTGTTCATTGTTTACATAACATTCCACTCAGTTTCTCAAGGTCTTGTAAATGCTGCAGAACTTTCTCTACTTTAGAAAGAGCCAAAGATATTTTCCCATCCAAAGCTGCATTAGCCAGTAGAGATAGGTAGGGAAGGCACAAATAAGCAACTGTGTGACTTTTCTGCATCAATTAACAACAAATCCTCTAAAATGGGATCAACTGCTTCCTGTCAAGATAATGTGTAAAAGACAGGAATTAATAAAAAAAGTATGAGTTTATTCATGGTAATATTACATTGATCAGAAATTGGAGCTAATTGATTACCAGTGTCATTATTTATATTTTTCGTTCTAGTCAGCTAATTATCCTCATTTTTCAGCAATTACAATTTTTCAAATGCTTGGCATTCTAGCTGTTAGTTTCAGAGAATATTTCAACACATACCTGAAGCTCTTTCAAGAGGAGCAACTTGATTGTAGGACATTTTCCTTGACCACAACATTGTACATCCCACAAAGAGCGTACTGAGATCTTCTTGGGATTGTGCTGGCCAGTTGATGAAAGACAATACGCTGCCGCTTTTCCAGTCATTCACCATCCAACAGTCCAAACTCTTTTCAAGTTTCAAATATGGAGGTTTTTCCTGTTCTAGTTACGAAAATATCGTCTCCGGCACTCCCAGGTTAAAAGCAAAGTATTTATTCGGTTTCCATTAAACGACAAGAGTCAGTGATAAAAAGCAAGTTAAGACATAGGCAAACACCTCCTTATGCATTTCGTGCAGCGGCACTTAATCATAGGAGCTGTTGCCTCACATGTGCAAAGAATAAATAGTGGAGACTTACCAGGGTGTCAGAGGATTCGGATCGCTATGCCTGCAGTCAGGATGCAATAATGGATTGGCCATGTAGAATACTAGCAGTTATAAGACAGGCATGGTGCATGTCAGGACGCCACAAGTTACCAGGGTTTTTCCTGTTCTGCCTGGTAAGCAAGTATCCTGGAGTTATCTTTTTATGGCTGTAGTTAACACAATTATTTTTCATACAAGTTTTTTGGACAGTGGAAGAATTTTTTTTTTACAATATCTCTCAAAAATAAAGGCATTACGCACTGCTTATCTGATGGTGACAGTTGGAATGTGACCGTCCCAATTTCTCTATATCTTCTGAGAAGTCATCCCCTTCCCCTTATGCAAGTGGATTTTAAATCTTAACTCCTCAGAAATATCTATTTTAACCGCTGTAGATGCACAGGACAAAGACATTTGGGAGGTAGCTACACTGTATTCCAGTCAGTGTCTCTTTGAAGGGGGCTCTGTGGCACTTGTGGGAACACTTTATTGGGAGTTTTAACTTCTTGGTTTTAAGTATAAAAGGGTATATATTACACAAAAGTAAATCCTGCAGGAATTGCATACTTACAGATTTAACATTATACTTGAGCTTGATTTTTATGAAGATTTGACTTTTTAAAAGAACAGAATAGTTATTGGTGACCTACCAGTTGGTGAAATAAAGCAATTAGCCTTGATTTTTCTTGTACTCAGTCACTTAATTTATTCCCTTACACTCTGACTTCCAAAATGTTTGTTAGATCAGGGTCTCAACTTTTGGGCCACGGACGACTACCAGTTCGCAACATCTTGGTACCAGGCTTCATGGTGGTGATGCGTGCACAGACATTACGTCACTATCATGTGGCCGGCAACATGTTTGGCCCACCTTCCTGGTCCCTAAAATCTATGCTGGATTGGGGAACTTGTACTCAAGTTGGGGAGCACTGTGTTAGATCACTGAATAATATGTAGCACGTGATTTTATGTTGCAAATCCATTTCAAGAAGGATTTGCTACTTTTGTCATAAGAATAGAGGCTTTTTTTTTTTAACCATCCGAGGTGTACAATTATCTGTTAATCTCTGTTGAGTCTACATAAAAATCATGCTGTGTGTGGAGAGCTTTAATATCAGACATTTTTGTTTGATTTTCAGTGTTTTTTTTTTTGCATTTCATTTTATGACACTAACAAATGAATAGCTTGCACTTAATGACCATTTCACTGTAAATTCAGTTTACCATTAAATGGTCTCAGATTTTTTTTGCAGTACCTTGTAACACAGTAAATGAAAATTAACACGGTTATACATGTATTTATGTATATATAATTTTTTATGTATTTGTTTTTTTCTTTCACATTTTTCCCAGTAGTTCATGATGGTAGTGATTATTATAGGTATACTATAAATGATCCCAGTTCTTGCTCTTTTCCCCAGAGCAGGATACATTCACTATTTCTAATTGCACTTCTTTATTTTTTTCAGCCCGATTCAAATTTTTGCAGCAGATGTCCCATGAAGCCTCCTGCTGATACAAAGAATTTTAGCAACTGCTTTATAAGGCTTTGCTACATTTTAGCAGCTACTAATTAACCATGTGCATACATCTTCTGATGCACTGCCTGCCAGGAAATGCTGAACTTGAACTATGGAAAATAAAATTGCCACTTATAAGTGATGTGATTAGTGCTACATCTCAGAAATAATTTCTCATTTAGACAAACATTACAGAAATGGAATCCTTAGGAAAATGTATTTTGGTAACACTAGTGCAACACTACCTCTCATTTAGTATTCAGTACTTTTTAATAACATCACAAGTAGGTCCAAGTGATTTGTATTATCTTTTAGAATAGTATCTGTTCTGTTCCCCCCGCCTGCTTTAATCAGAGAGATATATTTAAAAGAGAAGATTACTGAATAAAGCCTTACTTATCTAAAAGAAATCTGTACCTAGAACTATGATGACCATCTCTCTGATTTAATGCAGGAAACAATTGAAACTCTTTTATTCTGCTTATATGCTTTGGATTCGCTCAGTATGCATTTTTCATAAATGTCTTGATTTACAGAAAAGGTTGAGTCAAGACATACATAATTCTGTCACTGGGGTCCTGTGTTAAATATAAAATGCTTTGCAACGGTGGTATTTTATACAAGGCTGGGCAGTGTGGTGGCTCAGCAGTTAGCACTGCGCATTGCGCTCAGCATTGTAGCACTCAGCATTGTAGCACTCAGCATTGTAGCACTGACTTCATCTGCATGGAGATTGTATGTTCCCTTACACTCTGGGTTTCCTCCAGGCACTCCGGTTTCCTCCCACAATCCAAAAACATGTGTGTTTGATTAAATAGGGAAACTAGATTGTAAGCTCCATGGGGCAGGGACTGAAGTGAATGATGAATCTCTGTAAAGTGCTGTGTAAAATAGTAGCACTATATAAGAATTAATTAATGAATTAAAGAATGAAAAAATACAATTAAAAAAGGCTGTCCTGGTGTGGATATTTCTACAAATCTGATCTAATAAAAAGCTACACTGACTCTTATCAGACACCGTTAAATGATTATTATATCCGATTAGGGCTTTTGCATCCAGTGATTAAAGTGCAGAGACCCACAAGCAGCCAACTAAGCAAACATGTATTTTCTTGTCTCTTCATTCCCTATGACTAAATTGCATCCTACATCTTTTTTTTTTGCCTCCAGACTCCTCCTTTCTTTAAACTACCCTCAGGAATATGTGATAATATGTGCAGATTGAAATAATAGGAGGGCCCACTGAGACCTGTAATAAATGAATAGACAATGAGTTTTCTTTCTGAATGGAACATAGGTACCCCTGTGTCTAAAAGACTTGTATTTCAGATGTTTTGCTTGTTTGGCACTACCATTTTGGTTTAACACAGTTCAGCCACATTGGAATCTATAGGGCTAGTCCTCAAAAATGAATAAGGATGTTTATGGAGACTGACCTGTATGTGCGTATTTTTCTGAAAATTCTTTAACAAAGATAAAATGAAATCTCAAAATTAAATATTTTTAGGAAAAGATTAAATTTTGCCTTTTTGTCATTTTCTTATGACTTTGTTAACTGATGTGTACATACCATGTTATGACTGTTTTAGCCAAGCCTACCAGTCATTTTCACGGTCCTCCATAATGGTCTGTGGTTACGTTTAGAGATTTTAGCAGTGACCATGTGTATTGTAAAGCTGCTAATGCTAAACCTGGCATGTGATCCTACCAGCTTAATTCCTTTGAGAAAGTTGCTCCAATCAATAAGCCCTGCTTGACATTTCCCTTCTCAGACTTCTGTGGATAGCTAGGATTGGCTGCTGTATGGATGTGTTCAGTACCTTGCCTTCTTTAGATAGTTAGGATTGACTTGTGTATTACTGAAGTCAGTTTTCTACCTGCTCTAGATAGTTAGCATTGACATGTCTATTGTGAAGTTCAGTTCTCTATCTTGAGTTTTCTTCCATTTGGAAAATTTTCCCTGGAACATTTAATTTTGTGCACATTGTCTGTAATGATCAGTATGTATCCAGTGGTGACTATTTTGTACAGTATTAATAAAACTATATGATTACATACATTTTATGTTGGGATATTTATTATCTGTGAAGCTTATGTATTTTTATTTAGTTTGTTCAAATTGTTGGTGGATTTTAGGCTTTATACAGACCTTCCAGTGTTTGAAACAATCCAAAAATTGCTGGATAATATGCAATATCAAATAATTGTTTAATGAAACATAAGTTTTTCAGTTATTGACTTTTTATACACAGTATCAGTTGCATATGTATTTATTCAGTTTAAATCATTGTTTTTTGTATCTCAGAGATGCTTTGATCAAAAATAATTGCACGTTTTTCACAGTGTAACTAACAATTACCCAGCTTGATTCTCTTTCTTTGGAGTCCATATTTCAACAGACTTGGTAGTACTGCTGTGACGGCAACTTTGAATGAACCATTTTCAGATTGTTTTAGAATACAACTGTCTACACCATACTAAAATTGTTAGGTGAACAGAAACAATTATATGGACAAATAAGGCTGTCTGTGCAGAATTACCACAAAGGAAATGTTTTAAATATTGATAAAGAGGCCTTCAATAGTCTAGGCTAATTGGTCACATCCAGTCATAATTTATTTAACCATGTTTCAATGGATCATTGCAGTATGAATCATGATTATATAATTATTTTCAAGTATATAATAAATGATTTATGAAATGTATAGTCATCAGTTTGCTGATTGGGGATAGTATACAAGCAATTATAATTCTGAGAGATTTGTAAAAACTATGGTATTATTTTAAAAATACATTTGCTTTTAAGTAATTTAGCACTTCACAAATATTCATTATCTAAAGTTTCCAAACAACTCAACCAGATCAGTAGGGTTATATTTACCCACTTATTCAGGTAGGGTGTTTATTATACAACATTTTATAGTGTTCTACAACCCTGTGTCTGGGATAACAGGGGAGGTAAACCCACCAGAAATATTGTGTATGTATTTCCTGGGGGAATAAATGGGTAATTATACTGCTACACATTTGGTTGGGTTGTTTGGAATCTGTTCTTAAGCTATGAAAAGATTTTGGCTGTAGGCCATCCACATCTACTGCTAAGAAGAACTTTTGAGTTGTAGTTGCTAGGATACCCATGGTGCTGCTTATTTAAAGTTTTGTGTACAATATAAAAAGTACAAATGCAAAGCAATAAAAATAGAAAATAATCTTCAGACACTTTTTTTCAAGTATTATTTAGGAATAACTGACATGTCAACACAAATAGATTTTTTTCTTGTTTTACTTGTCCTTCAAGGAACAAGAAAAGTTTGTGCCCCTACATTGTGCTATCTGTTTCACTATAAAACTACTGATGCTAGTATCTCATGGCTGCCATTTTGGATCCTCATAAATATGCTAATGAAGCCTGATGTTTCATCACACATATTGTTTGATTGGTTGGGGATTGTCACATGATCTATTAAAGGCAAACTCTTGCAGGTTTAGGATAAGCTTGTAAAAGTAAAAATAATCACTTTTCAAATGCTTTTACATTGTTGTAGAAGTATAGTGGTTAACAACCTTCCACATGCAAAACATATACCTTAACAATTATGCTATACTTCCACAACAAGGACGGGTGTACAAGAGCAATTATTCTTTATTCCTCCTGTCATTCTAACTGCCAAGTCAGTACATACCTGCTAGTTTTCACACATGCGCTTTGCCCTGAGCAGTAGTTTTCTCTGCAGTGGGTGGGGCTAAATTGCTAAAATGGCTGCCTTGTACTTGTCAAATAATGCATATAGAAGAAACATGGATAATTAAGTTGTAACTTGGAAGGGAAAGATTGTGGGTTTATTATGTTGCTGGAATGTAGGCTAAATTAACAAATGTGATTTACTAGGAGACTTTAGTTCCTCTTTAAACATTTAGAAAATCAGTAACTTTGGAGAGGCTTGATCATGCACCTGGAAAAATTGATAGTACTTGCTTATACAATTTGTTTCTAATAATTGTCACTTCCTTTTAAAATTGGGTTTGCTGAGTGGCTTTTAAAACTACCTGATTACTGACAAATCTCAATTTCATATTTGTGGTTGATTTGTGATAGAGGTGGTAGCTGTCAGCATTCAGTTTGACATTTGCATGTTGCTTTCTCTTCTCTGCTTTTCAAGAAGATTTGCACATTCTAGAATTTTCTTTTTAGTCCTAAAACTATAAGATACAGTCAGATTCCTGGGGATATTTTCTGTAGTGTAGGCCTAGAAAAGAAATTGGAAAAAAAATGAAGACTGAAATTGAATGACACCTTAATATTGTCCTTACCTTATTGAGCAGGATTAACATGCAGGCATGATCAGATAAAAGTAAGTTAAATTATTATGCACATTTTAATATAAGAGCAAATGCCATTAACAGTGTATGAAGATAAAAGGGGAGGATGGAAAGGAATTCCTCCCTTCTCATTCTAATACTTAAAACAACTCAAACAAAAGGTCCCAGTGCATCTGTAAATTAAGTGGCATTTATTAATTCATTAAATGTGTTTGTTAATAAAATATTAATAATTTCAGTTATGATCATAAACCCATGGGTGTGCTGGCGGCTTAAGGTTTTATATTTGTTTAAAAAGCAACCAGATCCTAATAAGGGCAGGTTATACTTTATTAAAAGATATAAAATAGAAACAGTACAGTTTTACAAAGAGCCAATGTAGTTTTCCAGCAACTAATCTGTAGAAAAAAGCCTGATAGGTCTTTATGGGAAGTAAACTGGAATGGAGTTGATGCAATCTTTTTGGATTTCAGGTAAGCATGATACTGGTCCACATAAAAGACTGGTGCGTAATGTTAATAATAAGGGTAAAAAGTTTGTTCTTCAGTTCAAAATTAGCTCAATGAAAAATAAGAGTTTTGTTATATACATGTCCTCTGGACTAGGTTATTAAGAGGAGTACTACACAGTTTGGTTCTAGACAGTTTCTCTTTGCCATAGATGGTTCATGAGGTACAAATAATTACAGACTCACTGCAGAAATTCCTCTAAATAACAGTTCCTACTTACAATGAGTGGAAAGAGGTTTTCACCACAAGCACATGGAGGGTTTCTTTACTACAAGAGCAGTAACAATTAGAATTCCATACTGAGCGAGGTACAGGTGACACAAAGACTGGATTTAAAGTGTTGCATGATCAAGTAAATTCTCCAGTGGTCAAAATTATATTGAGAATTTTATTTCTCCTGTATCTATATCTTTTTTTCCCCTTCCCCTGAATTGGCATGGAGAAGGTTGACCTAAATAGACTTTGGACCTTATTGATTATATGTATGTATTTATCATTTTATTTATAAAGCTCCACAAATTTGCGCAGCGCTGTGTAGCTTTTCCACATCCTTGCTCTCCTCTGATCCTGATGCACTCACTACTTCCTATAACACCATCTTATCAATACATACATTAGCTGTGATCTTACAGAGCACTTTGTACCACTTTGTGTGCACATCCACAGGTACGTCTACGATTGACTAAATGAAGGAGTGTGTCGAAGGAACAAATGCGACTAGGTAAACTGCTCCAAATTCACCTGTTTGACTTAGCCACTTCAGACTGGTGAATTAGGGGGCTGATGGTAGGGCTTCTCATTCTACTTCTATCTGACTACTTCACACATTGCATCCGACAGCAATCGCTGCTGTCCTCTTGTTTGACAAAACTAGTTGCAGCTTAGTCAATAATGACAAATAAATCCACAACTGTTTTGCGGATGTGACTCAAATTTTAGGGAGGTGAATTTATCCTTTAGTCAATGAGGCCCTTTGTCTTTGTAATTTAGGTTACAGTGTTAGTGTTCAGACACTCTATTCTTAGTTCTTCACAACTGTTTAATATTTCCAATGTTTTCTCCGAAACTTTAGCTTACTAGTAACAAAGCATTTATTCTACTCTTTCCTGTATACCATAGCTCTTTCTTACTTTTCTGTATTAATCAAATCCATCATAGCAGATTCTGCATCAGTAATTCACTTGTTGGCCCATTACTGTTCTACAGTTCAACTGCACTTCTGTACCTACAGTTTGTCAGTATACCTGTCTTAGCAATTCCAATCTGCCAATTAGCTGCACTTCTTGTCTATTAACTACTAACCTCCTAGTTAAATGTATTTGTACCCTGATTTTTTTTTCTGAACTACTAACCCCTCTTTTTATTTCAACTGCATTTCTAGGCAAGCTTGCATTTGAAATTGAAGCCAACCTGCAGCTTACTCACACCTTTTTTGCACTTCCACTCCCTACTTGCCCTACTCCCATGCTTCCAACCTACCTCATCCTCATCCCTTGTCTTTGTTACTAAGACTCATCTGCCCTTGCAATACATCTCTCAACTATTATAGAAGCTTTCCTTTGTCCTCCTAATTCAAGCATATTGTTAACTCCACTTCTAACCTGCATCATCTGTTGTACTACTCCCTCCGTTCTTTTTAGCACTTTTAGCGTCAGTTGTATTTAAACATAATTCCCATGCTACTTGCAGGAAAGCTAAGAATCATCTCCAACATTGATTTTAATGGTCAAAGGCATACCTTTCCTATATTTGTAGCTTTTGTCAATTAGCCCACTGTTTCACAAATTTAGGGGGCAAGTTTTTCATTTGATGTGTTAATCACCAACGTTAAAAATAACCACCCCAAACAGATCTCAATGGGCATCTAACTGCTAATTCCTTATGGAACAAATATACATAAATGGTATTACTTTTTATAAAACATCTTTTAAACAAAGTAGACCTTATATATTTCTATGTAAGGTTTCTAATAAAAAAATATGAAGCTGTGACTTTGCTACAAACCCAATCCTGCTTTGCTTGGTGGGTATGATCTTAGGGATTCTGATGTCTCAGTTACTTATAAGATGAGACAGTTCTAAAGGACTGGTGTCCAAGAAGATCTGACATTTTTTCTTATTTTAACTTTAGTGACAAGAATAATTATCATGAGATTGATCATTCCCTGGAAGTATTGAAGCAAACAAATTTGTTCAGCGGCCGGCAAAGGATGAGCACAGCTCCTAATAGGAGCAGTGGATAGTTCATCCTGACCATAATTTGGCTTGATGAAGCATCCACATGGGCTTGTTGTTAATGTGCTATTGATATTCAGCCAGCCAATTTCCCCCGCACAGACTGGGGCTGTGACTCGTTAGAGCAGAGCCGGGCATCACAGAAGCAAATGATGAGGAAAATTGAAGTAATGTTTTATTATAAATTTATGATTTCATCTGCCATGACCTGAAAGATATTCAACGATGGGACTTGTGATTAGACCCGTCAGACACAGAAGCAACATATTTTATCTTGGTTAGGCTTTTGAGCTGGTGCCCATATAGAGAAGAAATCTTTAGCCAGTGCCACACTTAATTTAGTCTTTTCTCTGAAAAAAAAAAATCAATCCCTAATAGTTTTGCTTAGAAGTGCAATAATAGTAGAAATGTCAGAAATTAGAACAGCTATTATTCTTTAATAAAATAAACATAAGTGTTTCTGATAAAAAGAGTTCACTGCAACTGAAGTTGTATAGGTGATCAGGCAGTTTTTTTAAAATTTGTAACATTCTGTATGGTCAGAGGCCTAGACCTACCAAGGTCCAATATGCATGAACGATGCATTTAATATTTGTGGTTCGCTGATCTCCGCTTGCAAGAGACCAGGGAAGTGCGTACCTGTCTCGGCGAACTGATGAGAAGCATCGCAAGGTAACTTCGCTCTTTCCTGAATTACCCCCTTTGTCTCTTTTTCTCAAGGAGTTTCAAACTTTATTCACAATTATATTCAGAGTAAAGTAAGCCTAAAACTGTATTATTCTTTAAATGCTAATCAGGGATATTTGGGGAATTCAGATTTCAGATATTATGTACATAATTTTGTCCTGGTCAGGCCTGGGTGATGGAAAACAATATAAACTAGTGTGTGTGTGTGTATATATATATATATATATATATATATATATATCTATCTAACCGAATTGATGTCCTTTAGGAATCACTGCCAAGTTATAGATTTCCATCTACAGAAGCCTCACTGCTCAACCTTTTCAACTAAAGTGGTTTTGACATGCAGAGTGCATTTCATTTTGCAGAAACCCTAAATGCTACACTTTAAGAACTGAATGTTATCGTTTTTTTGTTTTGTTATTTCACAAAGTGTATCAGGTTTCACAATCTTGCACTGATATGTTAACTATAGTACGTTGTGCTCTAGGGATAAAGCATTACTAGTACCTTTATCTCAAACTGTCAATAGCTGTAATGCAAAGTACATTCATTTTAAGCTCTCCAAATGTCACAGAAAACCTGTGTTGTGTTTAGCGTGAACGTTTGGCATTTACTCTTCTAACTAAAAAGTATGGACATCCGTCTTACTGGGGGTACCAAAGTGCATTTAATTACTGAACATAAAGCCTTCAAACATTCCCTGAATTCAGCAGAAGGGTATTAACCATTAAGAGAATATATTTTTAACACTGGAGATTTCTGCTCTAGTTCCAGTAGAGTAATATTACACAACGTTAAGGAAGCAATTTCCGTTTATTGTGTATCTGAATTTTGTGTACAACTTCTAACAGGTCGCATCCCAATTATTTCAATTACTGCTTAGTTTTTGTGAAACATGAAGTCGTCCATAATTGAGTTTTTCTGAATAAACAATTTAGAAAAATGAATTCATTTGGTTTCTCTGTAGATGTCCAGAATCTGCGAATAGGCTTGAGGTTGAACGTGTTATGTCTCATTAATAGATTCTTCTGTTATTGGCTCAATTTAGTTCTTTTTTTCTTTTCAGTAGTATAGTGACATCAGAATATGAACTCTAGTCACAAAATGTCACTTTTTTTTTTTTTAAGCTGAAACAAGCTGTTGTTTGCCCTAGACTTGTGATAAAAGCGAAACATTAAAATACAACATCTGTGTCTTTCTGTTTCTGTTGTTTGGAGGAGAACAAAATCAACATTATGCACCTGAATAACCAAACCATGTAAAAAGAAAAACAATATAATAAAGCCTAATTATTTGCAATTCTTTGATCTCCAAGCTCTCTCTGATGTGATTATTATTAGCTTTTAGTTTGTTTTCTGCAATAGTAATCAGGGGGCACTTGACGTGAAGTGGTAGAATTCTGGTTTTGTGCTTGTGCTATTTCTATTAACTGCCCCTAAAATAAATTGTACAGAATTCCATTTGGGGAAAAAGTTTACAGTCTCATGCTTTGATTTTTACTTGTTCTTTGCAATGTGAACATGCACCTGACTTTTCCATTTCTTATGTATTGAAGGTTACCCAAATTTTGTTGCCACTTATGGGCGAGGATATCCTGGATTTGCTCCAAGCTACAGCTATCAGTTTCCAGGTATTTCTTTCTTTTATCTGTCTGTCTATGATTGCATGTGTAAATGTGTAAGGGATAACCTATATCCACATGTTGAGACTAATGGTTTTGCTAGTTATTTACAGAGATCCTTCAGCTTTGGCTAAACTACAACCCCCAGCAGGCTACTTTGGGTTTAGGGGTTAATGGAAGCGGTAGGTCAACATTAGATAGACAGCCATAGATCTACAGTTCATGTTATATTCAGGATTTAGTTCTGGAGTTCAGGGCGGGGTGGAAGGGTATTTCAAAGAGGGAATCTCTTAAGTGCAGGGTCTTAGAGCAAGCTTTTGAACGTGCTGGGTATTCTTTGCTAGCGTTTTGCACATTTGCGCATGACGAATTTATGCATTTGTGACATAAAATTTGGTTTTGATCAGAAAAAATTGTTGCTGTTTACTACAGGACATTATTGTACTGTATAACGTTAACTAACAGCGACAGTTGAATGTAATTTTTAATTTCTTTGGCCACTAGGCCAAAAACCCCCCATCAAGTCTCACAAAATCTTTTGCATGTATAGTGGTGTATGCATCCTACTA
>WMED01018674.1:0-12635 GCA_019650415.1 Pipa parva | reverse complement strand
GTTTACAGCCACATGTTGGCTAACATTACTGGGCTGACAGAGATTGCTGGGGGTTTACAGGCACATGTAGTCAGCAGGAGGAACTGCAACTACATAGCACGTGGGGGACAGGGCTGAGGATTCCAACAAGTGTCTCCCAGCGTTCACTGGACTGCCAGTGCATTCTGGGAGTTGTAGTTCCCGCTACCAACTAACTGAGCGTCCTGCTTTGCCTTCAGGCAGATATAGGCCTTTGGAACCCAATGCCTTATTCGGAGTTAGGTAAACGAGAAACATCACTCTCTCGTTACTAATGTCAGCCACCGGCCCTCTATAATCCCGTTACTCAGTAGGGGGTGGGGCGTGGATCCCGTTACCCAGCAACAATTCCTCGGAAAGTCGCCTGAGGTACGGCTTCCCGAACACCCTCAGCTTCGCCCATAAGTCTCTTACCTGGGGCTACAGGGCCGCCCTCAGCTCCGGTTAACCCCGCTTCGTATTCCCCGGGTTGGCGCTCCGCTCTCCGTCTCCCTGTGCGCAGAGGTTTCCAAAATGGCGGCACTTCCGGGCGGATCCACCAAGGCGGCCTGGGAGAGGAGGAGGGGTGGAGAGAGAGAGAGAGAGAGAGAGAGAGAGAGGGGGGGGAAGCGACCAATCATGGGCCTTGGTCTGCAGCGCGTGCGGTCGAGCGGGAGACACAGCTTGTCACAGAAGCATCAGCTGACTCCGGCTAACCAGTCACAGCGCGATCCGGTCCAGGTTTTGCAGATCTAGTCCTTTCCGGCCTCTTTCCCCCCCCCCCCCCCCCCACCAGGCCCTGCAGTGGTAGAAGGGCGCTTGGTAATACCCGGACTGGATCAGCAAAGCTCTTACTGGCCTGGGCTCTGTTGTTTCTGCTCTGGTGCTTGAAAACAGATGGGTTAAGCTGGAGGAGTTCTTCTTCTTATTATTATTATCCACTTACTGTGCAATAAAATAGCCTGGGACAAGACAAACCCCCATGATAATAATTCACCTATATGCCAATATAACATGTCTGTGTGTTAAAGGATCAGTAGAAGCAGAAAGCAAGTGGCATTTGGCTTGGGATGCCAGGTGTTTATATGCCAGGTATACTGGGTAGGCATGTTTGAATTCAGATTGGCGATTTGTATTGCCCCGCGTTTGTCGTTTCTCTTTTCTAGTTGCGGACGTCTTTCAACGAAAGGGGGGGTTATTCAGTAAAGTCCGAAATTGTCGCGAAAAGGTGCGAATTGACCAGATAAAGAGAGCGGCAATATTGGCTGCTACTGTCGCAGTCGCGCCTGAGAATATTTTCGCAGTCACGACTTTATTATGTGAAAATTGTCGCCATCTTAACTTTTCAAAAAAATTGTCGCGACTTTACGATGGGGAAGTTGGCAGCGGATTTGCTAAGGGAATCCGCTGTTTGAGAATTCGACGGTCGAAATTCGCACCTTGGCGAATGACCCCCCCTAAGTGAGTAAAAAAAAATCCCCACCCAGTTCCACTGTTTTGCTAGGATACTTTATATAACGTTAATAAAGTTCGCCGGAAAGATGCGTCTATAAAAGATGTCTGCCAAACAGCAATCGGAACTACTAAATAAACAAATATCAGGAATTCCGCTTCTGAGGTGACAAGTACTGCATAAAAATACTTGCCATGCTGAATCAAATGGCAAAACACTTTATATAGCGTTGGTAGGCCCTTTAACAAGTAGTTACAATAAGAGAACAATGTACATTCCAAAAGGAAGCAAGCATAACAAAGAACTTGCTTCAACTCTACAGAGCAGGTTGCGACGTTGTTAACATTCTTTAAACTTTACTCTCTGCCCGAAGGTTTGCCGGAGGATAGTAGGTTATAATAGAATAAATTCAGAATGTAATAGCTGAAAGGTGGGAGTAACAATACAGACCTCAAATTGTCCTGGATTCTGCATGACAGTCCCATATTTTGGGTCCCCTGGGTACAGTTCCCAAGTCTCTGCCCCACCGCCCTATATACTGTATAATCCAAGCTTACTTAATAGATGTCACCGAAACACAGCCAATCAGGAGAAGATGGGCGGTGCGCTGGTGATGCCAATAAAATTATTTTTACCAGTGCTGCCAATAAAAATTTTTTTTACAAGTGCTACCCCCCTTCCCTCGTAGGTGGTAATTCAGCATAGTGCGAACTCACCTCCCGATCTTTCACATCAGCTCACAGAGACTGTTACGCACTCGCTGATGTCCTACACGCAGACATCAGCGAACGCTTTAAAGGTATTTCAGTCTCGGCGAGACCACTCGAGTCTTCTTGTGAGACTAGAGGATGCCCCCTTGTTATACTTACAGTTCTTGGTATAAATAGATTGTGAGACAGATCTTTGTACTGACCTCTAATATATTTATACATAATTATTAGGTCACCCCTTAATCTTCTTTTTTCTAGACTAAACAAGCTCAGTTTTGATAATCTTTCATGGTACTGTATATTGTTCATTCCTTTAATTATTTTAGTAGCCCGCCTTTGAACCCTCTCAAGTTCAACCATATCTTTCTTGTGCATTGGTGCCCAAAACTGCATGCAGTATTCCATGTGTGGTCTGACCAGTGCTTTATAAAGAGGTGCAATAATGTTCTCGTCATGTGCATCTATACCCCTTTTGATGCACCCCATGATTCTATTTGCTTTGGCAGCTGCCGCTTGGCACTGGTTGGTACAGTTAAGCTTATTGTCAACTAGAACTCCTAAATCCTTTTTCATGTTTGTTTTGCCCAGTATTTTCCCATTTAGAAAATAATCATGTTCAGAAAGACTATAAAGTCCTTGCTGCAATGTGAGGCCTTCATTCACGAGTAATCATTTTAGAATAGATGATATATTTTCAGATCAATCATGGGTAAAATCCAGGTAAACAAGGGCAGGTAGAAAAAAAAAACAGTCGTCTCTTTTTGTAGCGGGAAAAACAAATAAAATGAGAGGGAAATTCTTTTATTTAAAATAAAGGTTGAATAAACTGAAAATAACTCTAGAAAGCCTGAAATAGATTATATTTAAGATATCTTTTCTAAACTATTAATACCAGCTATTTGTGTATCTAAACATAACAACTAATCACAATGCGTAAAAGACTGAGGGGGTAATTCCAGTCTCGGCGAGGCAACTCTTTTGGTCTCGCCGAGACTGGAATCCCTTTAAAGCGTTTGCTGATGTCCGCGTGCAGGACATCAGCGAGCACATAACACCATGTGCGAAGTGAGGCGAAGGATCCGGACCTCACTTCGCACAATGGTGAATTACCCCTTGAGTTCTAAAATGATAATGTACAGTATGTATGTATAATTTTATTTATAAAGCGCCACAAATTTACACAGCGCTGTACAATTCAGCGATACAAATATAATACAGACATGGGAAAAGTGCAATATACAGTAAAAGTGAGTAACTTACAAGTAATGCAGATTCCGACACTCTCAAGCAGTGTCAGTTATGCTAATGCCAAAACCATTAAGTTTACACAGAGTGTGCTAAGTGGGTGATAAAACAAGGGGCGTTGCTTGGGAGTTGGTGAGGGGAGGGCTCAGTTATAAATGAAAGTAAATTAAAGGATAACTAAAGCTAAAAAGAAGACATATTAAAAACTTACCTAATATTAAAGCAGTGATGCCAAACCTATGGCCCGCGGGCTACATCTGGCCTGTGACGCAGTGCTATCCGGCCTGTGGTCTGAATTGTTGCGTATAAGTGTGAATTCACCAGCTAAAGACAGTCACAACAGGCTGCCATTGTCGCAGTCACGTCTTTATAATGAGAATATTGTCGAAGTCGCAAATTTACTACGGAAAATTATCGCAGTTGTAACTTTAAAATTTGTCGCGGCCCATGACACGCGTGTCGGAAATTTATATGGCACTCAGGCAGAAAAAAGGTTGGGCCTCACTGTTAAAGGAACACTCTGGCCAAAATTGAAAAAAAAAAACACATTTGCTAATTTATACTAATTACTAACTTTTAGTAAATGTGTTTTTTTTTTTCAATTTTGGCCAAAAAGTTCACTTTCTTACCTGAAAAGCACTGTCCAGCACTTCCTTGTTGCTGACTCCATCTTATTTCTGTCCCGGCAACTCTACAGCTTCTGGTTCAGGCAGTCCCTCTGAGGCACGTTCTCCTCTGCAGCCACTCTCCCTGTGAAGCCCCACATCGACATTTCCTAATAGTCACATGGGAGAGCGTGACGTCATCTATGCGTCCTCCCTGGATAATGTCACGCTTTCCCATACGACTATTAGGAAATGGCGATGCGGGGCTTCTCAGGGAGAGTGGCTGCAGAGGAGAACGTGCCTCAGATGGTCTGCCCGATCCGGACGCCATAGAGTCACTGGCACAAAAAGAAGATGGAGTCTGCAACAAGGAAGTGTTGGACAGCACTTCTTTACAGGTAAGAAAATGTACTTTTTGACCAGAATTGAAAAAAAAAAAAAAATCACTAAAAGTTAGTAATTAATATAAATTAGCAAATGCGTTTTTTTCAATATTGGCTGGAGTGTCCCTTTACGTTGAACCGATGCAGTCACAGCTTCATCTGTGCTGTAATTTATCTTCACCGAGGCAGATTTCACAGCGCTTCAGCTGACACAGGAACCAGCGCAAAGCTCTGCCCACTTATCAAATCAGTGGTGCAAAAGGGTTTCAGCGTCATCACGTTCATTGTGGGGAGAGCTCTCATTGGCCCTGCCATAAACATGATGATGGCAGCAGAGTGTAGCATTGTGTTAGCCATACAAAAAAATCTAGGGAAGAAGCGCAAAATAGCACTATATAGTGCTTTATCCACATGATAAAATAATATAGTGGAAACCAAACCTCCCAATCTAATAATAACCAAACAGATTCTCAATCTGTAAGTGAAGAAGATGTAGAAATATGCACCATGTGCAACAAACACCTCTGTGTGAAATAAAAAATAAGAAATCTGTGGCGGAATTTTATGCTTCCCAGAAGCTAAGTTCTTTACAGCCTTTCAGTCTGTATCAGACTTTGCCTTTACTCCAGAAAACACCTTTTTACCAGATTCCCGTTGAACGCGTTTCACCTTGTAGCACTGATATTTGGCTTCATCAGGAGTGAAAAAATAATTGTGTTAGCCACAGATATATAACAGAGACAAGTAGAGTATAGGTGATACCTTTTATTGGCTAATTGAATAGATGGTAAATGTACAGTATTTAGGTCTCTTCTTCAGGCATGTCTTGAAAGCTTACATTTACCATCTATCCAGTTAGCCAATAAAAGGTACCCCCTATATTCCAGTTGCTAACGGTGTTACGTTATATTGGCAAAATACAAATGTTTTAGGAGGAATTTTTCTTAGCAGGCAGTCAGCTAAAAGTGCCCTATATAATTCAGTGTCAAATAGAGCTATTCAGAATGTAGATTATTGCCAAGTTAAAGTTTACGCGTACCAAAAGGAAGGCTAAAGCAATAGCCGATCAACTTAAAGCACTGATTTGACCTACCCAGAATTCAATGGTGCTGTATTTTACGGCTACACAGGAATTTGTGATTGTAAAACCATTGCCATGCAACACTAGTCAGCAGTCACAGAATGTAAGCGAGTCAGTCATTTTAGTGTGTCTTTCAAATAGATAGAAGAAAACTCCCTTTACTGTCAACTTTCTTTAAAATGTCCTTCGATCATTTCGACATTTCTTTTGTTAAAATTAGGGAGCATTTGATGAAAATGTACACATTTTTCCTGCAGTATTGATGGTTTAATTGCAGTCTAATGATTAAATAGATTATTTAAGGGAAAACCTACATGTGTATTACACTTAAATTCCATTTAAAACCCTATAAAAATGACATCAGTGTATGAGAGGATATTGTTTAAAGAGAACATTACTTAAATGCTTATTTGCACAAGGGAAGAATCACTGATGTACCCTGCCATGGTCTAATGTGTTTGGTAAAAGGCAGCCACACAGTCGTTACACCGCAGCCAATGTAATGTCAGTGACATCACCACATTGCATGGCATGTGATATGATGTCATTATGCGAGGTACCCCTTTATAAAAAAAAGCTGCGTTTCCATATTAATGGGATGTGGTATACTCCTTGTTTTGTTGGTGCCATGCTCCATTGAGTGCCTAAAGTTGTTTACTCACAGAAGGGGCCTATTTGTCAAAGTGAATTTGCAAACACTTGCGTCAGTTCTCCCAATGTGTAGCAAAAGCATTTGTGCATATGCACTATTTAGCTTATTGTCATTATGATGGAGCCAATTGTCACATGGTGATTTCTGAGCTTTGCCAGGTAAATAGTAGCAGTGGTGTGGTGTAGCATGTTTGCCATAAACAGACGTGGAGAAGCAAAGTGAAATTGTTGTCACATGGGTCTGTTTAAAGGAGTTATGAATTTACATCTATTTGCCACTTTCCCATGTTCGCTTATTGAATAAACTCTGGGAAATGGCAAATATGCAACCAATTCTGGCAGATGTGCTAGTTTCAAATCTACGGAGCTCTCCACATTACTTTGCGTGTGTATGCGCAGGTACTTTCACTATTGACTCAGCCTACAATGAAGGAGTGCTCACTCGCTGGGAGAATCTAGGATAGCCCAGCACAGCAATGATATCACTCATCTGCGCCTGCACTGCAGGGAAAGGTGATGATGAGTGACATCACTAATTGGCACTTAGTGCCAAAAAGGTTGGCCACCATTGCTCTGTATTATTGACTACATACTGGCAATATGAATTCATTATCATGTGAAAGGGCAATGTTTAATTGCACCAACATAAGTGCTGATTATCAGGTTATTAAATCAATAACTGGTGCAAAAAGTAATATGAAAGAAAGTTGAACTTTGCTTGCAGATGGCATAAAAACCTTTAAAAAATTACATTTTCAACTTATAGAAATGAGCAATCTCATATCTATGCTAAAGTGGGCCCCGGCACAATATCTGCATCCACTACCAGATTCTAGATAACTTATTGGGTTGGTCCTCTTAAAGGTATGAACCTCACCATACCTATGAACGCTGTAGATAGCAAATAACAAAAGTAATGTGATTTTGATATCTTCATGGCTAACTATATTAGAAATGATCGCTAGCTTTAAAAGGACTAAGGCCCCTTCATCTGGCAGACCGTGACCCCTACAACCTTTACAGTTACTGCTTTGATTCTAATTGTTTGAATTAAAACTAAAATATGTAAGCTTCATGAAGCCCGATCCTAGCTGTCAACCTTGTTCATTAATAGCTATTGTAAACATCTGTTCCCAGCATCCTCTACATTCTCTTGGCTCATTTCTTAGGAAACCTTGCTAGACAGTAGAGGAAAAAAAGAGTGTTTCTGGTATAGTTCAATCCAGGCCAGGGAACTGGAGAGTGATATTGTTTTATTTCTAACTCGATGTTAAGCAGCCTATGTATTGTAACAATTGCAGAAGAGTGCTCACTGAACAGACGTACCAGGGTCCCTGCTGGGGGTGTGTAAGCACTTTAACCAAAGTGCATAATTGTTTATTATAGTGCCCTTTGACACTGGCATGTCTGGGAGGGGGTAGTTATTTGCCATTTGTGGTATTGATTTCTAATTGCGCAATTCAGGGCTGCTCTGTCCAACCTCTAAACATGTGTCTTGGGAATAAAATGTATTTATTTTTATTGAAGACCATAACAGTTACGCTTTATGTTTCCATCATTGTTGTCAGCTGAAGGCAGCGTAAGTGCGCCATATAATATAGTAATAAATAATGCAGCAAAAGCTTCGTGGTACATCACATCACAGGTAATGTATTAGATATTGTCCTTAACTGGAAACAGAAATTATCTTTGTAAATTTAGGACAGAGATATATTAAATGACTTGGTAGCACCAGAAAAAAAAAAAGGATTTTGTATCAGCAAGGTGGTTATTTCTATGCAGGACCCCCTCTGTATTGGTCGCAGCCAAATTGTGCTTTCTGGGGCACTTCAGGAATATCTATTATCTAAAGTTCCATAGGAAGCAATAGGACTGGGCAGGGGTTGGTTTACTTAACAGATAAGTACAACCAAAAAGAAGAAAAACAAACTCTTGACTCTGGCTTCTAAACTTTTAGAACAGTGGTTCTCAACCTTTTTATTGCAGTGGCCCTTTAGTACAATTCCCCGTGATTTGGAGACCCCCATTCATTCATTAATTATTATTGGGTGACCCCATTCAAACCTTATATTTCTGATGGTCTTAGGCGACCCCTGGCAATTTGTCATTCGACCACAGACGGGGTCGCGACCCACAGGTTGGGAACCACTGTTCTAGAACGTCTAGTCTGTACCCACCTTACTAACTATCTGCATGCGCACCATCTCCTGTACACTCTGCAGTCTGGCCAGGCAACTCTACTGAGACTGCTCTTTGCAAACTTGCAAACGATCTCCAGGTCGCCAAAGCCAAGGGTTACTTTTCTGTTCTAATTTCTCCTAGACCTTTCCTCTGAATTTGACACTGTCAATCACTCCCTTCTTATTCAAGTTCTTCATGCACTTGGGGTCCCTGCTTCTTGGCTAGCTTCCTATTTCTGATTATTCCTTTTTCTCTCCCATGCTAATGACACTTTTTCTCCTGTCCCACTTAGGGTGGGGGTCCCCGAGGTTCTGTTTTTGGCCCCCTCCTGTCCTCACTGTACACTCTTTCCTTGGGTGATATCATCAGTTCATTTGGTCTTCAGTATAACTTGTATTCAGATGATAAACAACCTTATCTGCTCCTGTGCACATCTGAAACACATTCTCAATTTTCTAGCTGTGTCCTGGCAATCTCCTTGTGGATAGTCAAGCACCAGTTCAAATTAAATCTCGCTAAAACAGAATTGATTATCTCTCCACCCAAACCTGGACCCGCTCCTACTTTTTCAATTCTAGTGGATGGTGTGATCATCAACCCTGTAAACTCTGTACATTGTCTAGGGGTGACTTTTGACTCTGCTTTTTCCTTCACTAAACACATCTCTACCACTGATTAAACCTGTCGATTTTTCTTTTGCAACTTTGCCAAGATCCACCCCTTTCACCCTCACTCCACTGCTAACACCCTCATGCATGCTCTCCTCCTATCCCACTTGGACTACTGTAATGTTCTTCTATCTGGCCTTCCAGCTTTCCACCTCTCGCTGCTCCAGTCTATTCTAAATTCTGCTGCCAGAATTCTCTCTTTCTCCCAGGAGGGGATAGCGTTCTCCCAATCTATCTCTGCCCCTTGGCTCCCCATAAGCAAACAAATCATTTCCAGTGTTCTTCTTTTGACATTTAAGGCACTTCACTCAGTTGCCCCCCCTACATTTCCTCACTCGTATGCCCTTACATTCCTCGACTTCAACTACACTCCTCCCAAAGTAACCATCTTTTCATGACACACACTAATACTGTCCTTTCTCGTCTTAAATCCCCTACGTCTCTCTGCCCCCACATCAGGAATTCTATACCCCTTTATCTTTGACAGGAGCATTCCCTCTGCGCTTTTAAAGAAACACTCCAGCCAAAACTGAAAACATATTTGCTAATTTATGCTAATTATTAAGTTTTAGTAAATGCTTTTTTTTTTTTTTAAATTTTGGCCTTGCAAAAGTTCACTTTCTTACCTGTAAAGAAGTGCTGTCCAGCAATTCCTTGTTGCAGACTCCGATCTTCTTTCTCTGCTGGCGACTCTATGGCGCCCAGTTCAGGCTGTCCCTCTGAGGTTCGCTTTTCTCTGCAGCCGCTCTCCTTGTGAAGCCCCACACCAGCATTTCCTATTAGTCACATGGGAGAGCGTGACATCATCAATGCGTCCTCCCTGGATGATGTCAATTTTTAAAGTTAAATTCAAGAATGTCAGTCTGGTTTTATCTTTACTGATAGCGGTCATATTGTATTATATATATTACCTGACTCCGGAGTTTTTTAAGTTTATTCTAATATTTTCACCTTATCATAAATGAAAAGGGAAGAATCTATTAGAACCAATCTTCAATATAATTTCATTAGTACATGTTACATGTGCAAAAGCATTGTGGTCTTTTTTATTGTTAGTTGAGCACATATATATATATATATATATATATATATATATATATATATATATATATATATTTCATGCCTTTTTGACGTATAGCAGGTTGTTATGGTGGTTATTCAATAAATAAAACCTCTCTTTGTTACATGTGGGTCAAATGAAGAAAGGAGATAGTGGATAGAAAAAGATTCTTTTCAAGGTGCTTAATACTACTACAACTCTGATTCAACATATTCCCACTTTACAAACAGTGTTGTCTTCCATATAATGTGACAATCAATTGCTAAAACATTTTTCCAAAGCGACTTAACCTGTTTTTCTTGCTTTAAGTCATTTGTTCTGATTGTTTATTCTTCGTCCGGTAAGATCAACACAGCATAGCACACAGTTGTATTCTTTGATAAACCTCTTCATTTTTCAGTACAGGTAGTCCTCGACTTACGACGTTGATCCGTTCTTACGCGGCGTCGCAAACCGAATTTCGATGTAAGTCGGATCATACGTTCATACAGTATGGTTGCACGCAGTTCGACTTACGTCGCAAAACTGCGTAAGTCGGAACAAGGCATGGTTGCACGCAGTTCGACTTACGCCGTAAAATCGTGTAAGTCGGAACAAGGCATCGTATAAAGCGTCGTAACCCCGAAACGACGTAACTCAAGGCCGTCATAACCCGAGGACTTGTTGCAAAATCATTTGAACAGACACCTGCTACTTTTTGTTGTAAGAATACAAGTCGTTTGCACATCTGATGGGATCGGTTATCTTTCAATTTTGGTGAAATCTTCATAAAAATATCACCATGTTAATTCCTTATTTTAGATGGGGTTTTTTTATATATCGATTGCACTGCACATGAACAGATTCATTTACCCACAAGGATAATTCAGTGCAAAGATTAAACGCATTCATTCAAAGGGAAAGAATCTACCTTGATAATAAAAAAAAGGCTCCCATTCATACTTTTTCTAGTTATAGGAAGTAAAAGAATTTTCATATTCAATCCTGGAAGGCAGCCCCTTTAACAGAATCTCAGAAGCGCAAATCCATTTGTTTCCATGGTAACTGAAGAATGGTGCACTAAAGGAAGACACTTAAAATAGAAACCTTATCAACCCCCCAATATGTGAATAACGGAAACAGAATTTATTCAGCTATGGTTTTCCCTTGATGTTGATGTATACATATACGCAAGTATTTATATTTATAAAAAAATACATATATATATTTAGTAACATTTGGCCTTTAATTTACAATCAATTGCCTGTTTGACATTTTGTTTTAAAGGGGCAAAGTAAAATTGGGGAAAATCGTGAGGCAAATGTACTGTAAAAACTAGTTTTCGATTTAAACTACAGTGGGACAGTTTGGATTTCATTACATTACACTGTATCTTGAATGACAAAGTGACAAACCTCAAAATACATTGATTTATATAAAAAAAAAAAAAAACTGAGAATTTGCGTTCATTCACCACTTCCTGATCTTTTGCGTATTTATCAGACTCCGCAATGTGGTGAATTTGGGACCAATTCGGACCCTTATGATGCTTACAAATTTACAAGAACTCTTCACATCAAGCGGCGGAGTCTGGTGAATTAGTGAATTTAAGCAAGGTCGTTCTGTGTCTTATTCGCCGGTTTTATTTCTCCAGATCAAAGTGGTTAATTAGGAGGTTGATGGCAAAGCTGCCACTGTCCGACTCACTACGCCGCGTTAATCAATGAACCTCGTCTGACGCAGCTGACTTCTTCACTATGAGAATCTCCCCTTCATGAATTAGGAGCAGAAAATTCTCGACCATCGGAGCATAGCGACCTGGAATTGATGCAAATTCTCTTTGACAGTCATATTTGGACATCCATGAATAAGCCCCCAAGTTCTAATTATCAATGTAATGTGATATATCAGAAAATATAGGACCCTCGGGAAAGCTAAACAAGTATGTTTTCTAAAGTGTGTGATGTTTAGAAAATATATTTGCTTATTGGATCGACTGCTATGCACAGTGGGAAATCTCATTGTATGTATAAAGCTGACGAAGGGAGGCAACTGCCCCTGAAAAGTTGTTGCATCACATACTGCAGGGATGCCTAACCTACGGCCCGCGGGCCATATCCTGCCCGCATCGCCTTGCTATCCGGCCTGCGGCCCGAATTCTGATATCCGAAATGTTGCATACAAGTGTGAATTCGCCAGCTAAAGACAGGTGCAATAGACTTTTACTGTCGCAGTCACGTCTTTATAATGAGAATATTGTCGCAGTCACGACTTTACTATGGAGAATTGGCACAGCCGTTACATTAAAATTTGTTGTGGTCGCAATTTTAAAAATTGGGACTTTGAAGTGGCCCATGACACTCATGTCGCACTTTTTATATGGCCCCTAGGCCGATAAAGGTTGGGCATCACTGACATACTGCATATCACTGGTCCATAAAATCTGGTTAAACACCATTTTTTTTGTTTGTGCATCCTCTATTGTTTTCTATACAGCTGTACCCTTGGGGACATAGCCTTAGCCATCAGAGGATTGGAAGCAGGTTGAGGACTGATTTTTTTTTAAGGGTGTGCATTCATACTTCACTTTTTGTGTGACAAATTGTCTCTGCCATTTCAGAC
>WMED01018671.1:0-12636 GCA_019650415.1 Pipa parva | reverse complement strand
TACCAATCAGAATCCTTCAGGTGCAACAGTTTCACAACACTCATCTGCTTCCCTCTGATTGGTTTATCAGAATTCTGTGGATCATTCTCTTACAAATTGCATGAGATTCCAAACTGATCAGCTGAAGAAGAAGTAGGTGAAATAGGAGGGGAGCCAAAAAAAAAAAAAGTGGCTGTAAATTGAAAACCACCGAGGGTAAGTAAATCCTGTATATTACAAAAATGGTTTATTTACAAGGGGAAATTAGGAAGATAAATAGCTGTTGCAGGCTGGACTACTTCTTTAATGCTTATAGAATTTGATATAATGTAAATGGATGGTGCTATGTAATAGAGGGAAGAAACATTACTTATTATAAATAATAGCACTTGTCGGATATTGCAACTTTCCTAAACCTTTTGCAAAAACCCTGTATATTTATGTCTGGCCTCATCTTTCATTCCAGTTGCACAAGAACATTTAAGAACATTTACAGGGTGTGTTTATGAAAGGGATAAGATATTGACACATATACTCGAATTCATGAACAGTTCATTTTACATTTATCTGATATTTTATGTTTCTAATTTAACACAAAGTTGGGCGGAATTTACTAAACTCGAAAAGGCCAATTTCACATTTTCGAGTTTATTCACTGTAAATCTCGCTAGTCAATTGGTAAATATCGATCAATACTTTTGGGGATTTTTTGATGGGAGAAGTAGCCATACTTTACAATAGTTCTTTGGCTACTTTTCCCATTGGAAAAATTCAATCAAAAAGTTTCAATCAGTAAAAAATCGATCAAAAAAATATTGATCAATATTTACCGACTGAACAGCAAGATTTACAGGGGAAAAAAACTCGAAGGCGAAATCGGCCTTTTCGATTTCAGTAAATTTAGCCCAAATTGACAAGCGCCATTTATTACAAAAATTATTTTTAATTTGTTTACATTTTTTTTCCGGTGGGAAGGTTATTATATCAGAGACAAATGTTTACAAGAAATGAAAACAGAGCATCGTCTATCCCTCCGTACCAAAGAGTTGGAAAATCCGTATTGTAACACTCAACATTGAATAGCAAAAAACAGGAACTAAAAGGGAAGCACAAATGGGTTTGCGTTTCCCTTTTAGTTCCTGTTTTTTGCTATTCACTTAAGAAGTTTGAAGCACTCATTTGGGAAAGCTGCAATCAACATTTTTGGACTGTATTTTCAGTGAACATTTATTATCATTTGTTAAGCGCCGCCTTCTTTGATCATTTGACACTCGACCTTGAATGCCTTACAGACATGAAGGACTGTGGATTGTCTCATAAACTCCATGGGAAATAATTGTGCCTTAATGTGTTTATCAGGAAGGAGACCACCAAAATATGTATAATTCTAACGAACAATGTCCAGCATCAATTGCTTTTTGTTTTCCTTTTTTTTTCCCCCACTTTTCTTCATATTCTTTGACATGCTTAAAGATGGGCAGTAGAGGAATTTGTGGAGTAACTCCTTTAAGAAGTCCTTAGATGGGTCTGGATATTCGTCGAGTCTTTGAGCTAACTGAAGGGTGATGCCTGAAGAAGACAAGAATCAACAATGTGTCCAAGTCATTCACACGTGCATTTGTATATTTTAATTTATGGCAAATAACCGAATGTTACTGAATGTAGGTACCCTGTAACTATTCCACAGGAGACTGCTTTTTTAATATAAAAAAAAAATAAAATAAATGTATTCTTTTATATTCATATAATATTGGTTATTTATAAGATGAACTGGAGCTTTGAGGTATTCACAAATCCAGGGAAAATGACCAAATTCTCAAGTTCAGCTCCACAGATTTCTCTCTAACCCTTTGAAATTGCTATTTATTTTCTTTTTAGTGATTTCTGGAGGCTTTTGCCATTTATACAGACTTGACTGTTGGTGTTCAGGCATGGGAAAAAGATAAAACATTTTAGTAAGGTTTGTTCTATTTTGAACTTTTAGATCTGTTTCTCTAGGTCTCATGAAAGCCTAGTGATAGTTCTGTGAAGAAGTCTAGTATTGAGATCTGTCTGGTGTTAGGCCAACAGCATAGTTGGTAGTTGTCCCAGATTAGACGGTCCAGGTTCTATGAGGTCCAAGTGGCAAAAAAAACCTTGTTTTCTCCATGGGATGGAGTATGTGTGGGAAGGGGTGAAGGCGTGGAGCTTTCCTGGTGTTTAAATTTCAAATTTTTGGCAGCAATGAATTACTGGTATTTTATAAAAACAAATGGCTAACTATTTAATAATCTAACTGTTTCAGATGTTTATTCACTTACTGTAAGTTTTTTGCCAGAATTATATTTGATTTATTTTTTTTTATATGATAAATTGAGTAAAACAATACATTGACATATGTACCTTAATCTTTTTGGTTTTTCAATTACGGTTAATAAAAAAAAAAAATAATTTTTTTTTTTTTTTTTTTTTTTAAATGTAATACAATTTGCTTTTAGGGGATTTCCTGTAAATTGAAAGAATTTAAACAGCGACCGTTTAGCCACGACTTTCTCAAAAAAGCCACTGTTGCGTTCCAGGTGGAACTTCACAGGGAGATGTATAAAGAAAACTTTATTTATTCCAAGTCAATCAAAAAAAGGTGTCCCAGCTGTGTGTCTATAATACAAACACACTGTTTCCAAGTGTATCCACCAATGACTCATTCATTTATTTTTTTATTTATTCATTTTTATGAATAATGCACAAATATGACTCCAAACGAAAAAGGCAGAAACAGTATGCAAAACGTGAAGGTAGTGTAACTACAATGGATTTAATAAAACTTTATCGTAATATGTTTTGGGCGAAGTGAGCCCCTTCTCAAAAATTTAGATTTTTGTTTTTTTTTGCCGCGTTATTTCTGTTTTTTTTTTTTTCTTTTCGCTCCATTTTTGAACTTCCTCAATTAATGTAGCGCTGAATAAAATGTATCCAAATCGCTAAATATCTATACGTTAATACTGCTACAGTTTACATTACTTTCTATGGAGCCTCTTTTCTATTGATATCGTTGATCTTTTTGATGGAGACAGAGAAAAAATAATGTGCTAAACCGTCTCCGTAGGGAATTATGGGTTTTCGCCCCCCCTCACTTTTTAAGGATTGAAAAAAGGTCAGAAGGAGCTTTAATAAATATCGATATAGGTGATATTAATATTTTTTACATAATTAAAGGTATATCGATATAGATGTACCAGGGGAAAAGTTTTGGGAATTTTAGAAATATCCTCCAGAAACTTGTCACAGCAACATATTACAGATAGGGGGCGTCGCTGGAAAAGGCTACTTATAGCACAGACCTAATTCTAAATCCAGCCAGGTGGATGGGTTCCTTTTTTCCCTGCCTAACTTACCCCTAAGCCTTTTAAGTGGGGTGTGCCATACAGTTTGGGGACCACAGACCTAATTATTCAGTGGCCTCTGGACATTAAAGGCAATTTCTTATTGTGCTCTTAGTTGCTTTTCAACTCACACTGTCAGAAAGTGGCAGCATGCAACAAACTTTGATTGCCCTTACATGAAAAGCAGCAGTTTACCTCTGTTTTCCTCACTTTTCTTGCAGCAGAACAATCCTAAAACTAGCTAATATACAAGCAGCAACTCTTGCCATGCAAAACACTCTTGTGAAAGGGCCATTATTACTACAGAAACTCCATGTATTTTTCTTCTCAGCCACTAGACGTCATACAAGCACTAACTACTGTATTTTCAGTTTAACCCAATCTACCTTTTTTCTTATTTCTTTTCTGTCGTGTTATTCATAATAGAACTTTGAAAATTAAAGTATTACGAATTTCACTCAGTAGAAAGGCTTGTGTGTGTGTGTGTATGTATATATATATATCTATATATCTATATATATATAGATATATATAGATATATATATATTTGCGTGTTGCAAATGTGGTACCTATATTAAAAAAGTGGTCAAAGTGAGAGCCTGAAAACTATAGACTTGTAAGTCTAACTTCTATTGTGGGTAAACTGTTTGAAGGTTTTCTAAGAGATGCTATCCTAGAGTATCTTAACATGAAAAAATGTATAACTCCATATCAACATGGGTTTATGAGGGATCGATCCTGCCAAGCAAATTTAATTAGCTTCTATGAGGAGGTCAGTTATAGACTGGACCAGCCAGAGGAAGTCACAGGATATCATATACCATATATTCCAAAGCATTTGGTACTGTGCCACATGAAAGGCTGGTTCATAATCAGTTCCGTTTTAGCGAGATTTAACTTGAGATGGCGCTTGGCCATCCACGAGGAGATTGCCAGAAGACAATTTGAGATTTGAGACTGTAATACAGGTGTTAAGTCAGGAGCAGATAAATAAATTTGGTTATCGTCAGCATATAAGTGATATTGGAGACCAAATGAGTTGATGATATCACCCAGGGATAGAGTGTAGAGGGAGAACATGAGAGGGCCGAGGACAGAACCTTGGGGCACCCCCACCTTAAGCGGGACAGGAGAAGAGGAGTTATTAGCATGGGAGACAAAGAATGAACGATCGGAGAGATAGGAAGCCAACCAAGAAGCAGCTCGATCTCGGACCCCAAGCGCATGGTGAATTTGAAAGAGAAGGGAGTGGTCAACAGTGTCAAATGCAGACGAAAGGTCAAGGAGAATTAAAACAGAAAAGTGACCCTCGGCTTTGGCAGCCTGGAGATCGTTTTCAAGTTTACAAAGGGCAGTCTCCGTAGAGTGCCCCGGCCTAAAACCGGGAGTGGGGGGAATATGTGTGTAAGTTGGTTAATGACTGGCTCAGTGGTAGGAAACAGAGGGTGGTTATTAATGGTACATAACAAATATGTATATAACGAGCACTAATTTATAGTAAATAAAGTAAATCTTCTAGCTATGGAGGTAGGGGGTGCTCTGAGGATAAGTAACTAAAACATACAGTTCACCATATAATATAGAAAATATCCCCAATAGGCACTCCCAAAACAACAGGTAAGAATCAGTGTAAGAATAAAAGGTTATCCTTTATTTAGTATACTTTAAAAACATTTAAAAATTCAAACAAATCTAGACATTAGGGTCACTTTAAGTTCACTGTATAAGAATAACAAAAGATAAATAGCTCAGTTCATTAAATAGGGTAACGACTTTGCAGATAATATGAATGTGCAGGTGTCTGTATGATTCATTATATAGCTATGTTTGATAAAAGCGATTCTTAGTAGATAAACGGTATCAAACATAGCTATATAATGAATTATACAGACACCTGTACATTCATATTATCTGCAAAGTCATTACCCTCTTTAATGAACTGAGCTATTTAATTTTTGCTATTCTTATTATTTTGTAAATGCGAAAACACTGGGCAAAACAGACATGGGGAAGGATTTGGGAATTTTGGTTGACAATAAACTTAACTGTACCAACCAGTGCTAAGTGGCAGCTGCTAAAGCCAATAGGATCATGGGGTGCATCAAAAGGGGTATAGATGCACATGATAAGAACATAATTATACCACTTTACAAAGCACTGGTCAGACCACACATGGAATACTGTGTGCAGTTTTGGGCACCAGTGCACAAGAAAGATGTGGTTGAGCTTGAGTGGGTTTAAAGGTGGCAACTAAAGGAATGAGCAATATACAGTACCAAGAAAGATTATCAAAACTGGGCTTGTTTAGTCTAGAAAAAAAGAAGACTAAGGGGTGAACTAA
Source organism: Pipa parva (assembly GCA_019650415.1). Taxonomy (NCBI): domain Eukaryota; kingdom Metazoa; phylum Chordata; class Amphibia; order Anura; family Pipidae; genus Pipa; species Pipa parva. The sequence continues at coordinate 6,954 of WMED01018671.1, read as the reverse complement.
TAACCATGTATAAATATCAGGGGTCAATACAGATATTTCTTATGTAATCTATTTATACCAAGGACTGTAATTATAACAAGGGGATATCCTCTGTTTTTAGAGGAAATAAAGTTTATGCACCAACATAGAAGAGGGTTTTTTACTGTAAGAGCAGTGAGGATATGGAACTCACTGCCTGAAGAAGGTGTCATGGCTAATTCCATTAACCATATTATAGCCCTACCATTATAGCCCTATGGTCTACACCTTTGACCCCCGCAAGGAGGTATGGGCTTTGCAGCCAAGGACTCCCAGGTTGCGGTCCCAAGGAATAGATGACCACTGGTGGAAAGACAAAAGTACGAACAATGGAAGAAGCAGAGACACAGCAATGCTGGCTGGGAAACAGGAACAAACAGGCAGACTGTGGATACAGGTACAAGGGACTCGGCTGATAGGCAGGATAATAAGCAAACAAGCAGGCGGGCTAGGAACACAAGATAAATTCTGTCTATAACACTGATTTAAACAAAGCCACACTAGAACTCTAAAGCAGACCGAGTTCTATAACCAGGCGCCGATACTGAGGGAGAGCACCCTTATATACACTAACAGCCAGACACGTGACCGCGACGGTGCGTGCGCAGGAGAGCCGCATAACGTACGCCGCACCGAGGGAGCCAGGATCTAATTAAGTTTCCTAACAAGAAGTGAGCACATTTTTTCAACTTTTTCCACTTCCAGGCAGCCAGGTGAGACTTTCTAGCGATGCAGTTGGCCAAGGGTGCACCCTGCTGGGCATGGACTCTGGTCTTGATTCCCCTCCTCCATTGCAGTGCCCTCCAGTGGCCATGGTCTGCAACTTCACCCTTCCACCCTTTGTAATTTTTTTTTTACAATTTTCCACTTCCAGATAGCAAGGGAGGCTCCCTGGGGGTGTGTCTGGGACTGGGTGCACCATGCCTAGCATGGACGCTGGTCTCGGTGACCTTCTTTCTCCATTACAGCACCCTCCTGTGGAGAAAGGGTGCAATTGCATCCTTTTACACTGTAATTTTTACCACTTCCAGACAGCTAGGGGAGACACCCTGGGGATATGGCTGGGCCTGGGTGCATTCTGCTGGACATGGATGCTGGTTTTGTTGACCCTCCTTTTCCTTTACAGTGTCCTACTGTGGAGAAAGGGTGCAAGTTCACTCTTTCATACTGTCATTTTTTCCACTTCCAGGCAGCCAGGGGATTCTCCCTGGGAATGCAGGGGGGCCTGGGAGCATCCTACTTGGCATGGACTGTGGGCTTGTTCCCTTCCTCCATTTCAGTGGCCTTCTCTCAACAATGTCTATGGAATGCTACCGGTGAACTTCTACTTGGTTGGCATGTAGACAGGTTGTGGGTTGTTTTATGTCAGTGATGACACCTATAACGTGTCTTTTCACCATTTCATTTCTTCTACAATGTTGAAGCCATCTTCCTATAAGGCAATTTAAACTCAAAGCTAAGCTACCAGTACCATTCATTTCTGATGTGGTCAACATTCAAAAATTGTATTAACATTGGAGGATTAGGCTATAAATTTGTCTAGTTCACGAAACTGTAATTGAAGAGTGGTCTCCCTATGGAATGCTGCAGGTGTGGTAGAGTGGTTACTTTGCAGGGTGGCTCTGTGGCGCAATGGATATCGCATTGGGCTTCTAGATGATTGGATTTTAAGACATTCAAAGGTTGTGGGTTTGAATCCCACCGGAGTCGTTCATGTTTGGTAGTTTATAACCATATAACAAACTGGTGCAGCACTAATTGTGCAATTTCACTGAATTCATACAGAATCGCTTGTGTCATTTCATTGATGGGTTGCTTTTGAGCCAAGAGTTTGTACTCAGCTTTTATCTACTTTTTGTATGTCTACAATGATGCCAGTAAAGTGTATTTTCACTAATGTCAGTGATCCCTTTTCAAATTTTGCTACGTTGTTTAAACCATTTTTCTCTAATTCAATTCAAACTCAGTGGTTGAGCCAATAGTATCTGTTGTGTCTGATGTGGTCTGGATTGAAAATAAAATTTCAGCGGTGAGAGGGTTTTGAGCCAAGAGTTTTTGCACTTCCTTTTCCTTTTCAAACACAATTTGCACAATTTCACCATTCAGATTGCTGGTGCTATTTCATTGGTGGGTGGATTTATAGACAAGGGTTTTTACACCCCTTTCATCTCATTTTGTATGTCATCCATGACATCTGTAACGTGTCTTTTCACTGATGTCAATTGTCAAGTCTTTCTACAGCATCAAAACCACCTTTCTGTAAGACAATTCCTTAAATTCCAATTTGCTCTGCATTCAAAAATTAGATTAACTTTTGAGGAGTGAATAAATTTGACTGATTTTTCGACAAACTGTAATAAAAGTGTGGTTTCCCAAGATACATCGGTGGAAAGCTGCATGTGAGGTGCATTGATCCCTATTCATTGAGGCTCTGTGGTGCAACGGATAGCGCGTTGGACTTCTAGCTGGTTGGCATGTAGACGATCAAAGCTTGTGGGTTGTTTTATGTTAATGATGACACCTATAATGTATCTTTTCACCATGATGAAAAATTCCCTTGTCAGCTTTTTTGAAATCATCTTCCTTTGGTAATCATCACTGTAATTGAAGAATGGTTTCCCTATGGAATGCTGAAGGTGAGCTAGCATAATTTATGTGCAGGTGGCTCTGTGGCGCAATGGATAGCGCATTGGACTTCTAGTTGATTGGATTGTAGACATTCAAAGGTTGTGGGTTCGAATCCCACCAGAGTCGTTCCTCTTTGGTAGTTTATTCAAAATGTAGCAAACTGGTGCAGTAGTGAAGCGCTATTTGTGCAATTTCACTGAATTCATTCAAATTGCTTGTGCTGTTTCCTTGGTGGGTGGATTTTGAGCCATGCGTTTGTACTCAGCTTTTATCTACTTTTTGTATATCTACAATTGACACCTGTAAAAGCGCTCAAAAATATATTCACTTTGGAGGATTAGGCTACAAATTTGGTTGATTTTTTAAAAATGTAATGGAAGAGTCGTTTCCCAAGAAGCACTTATGACAAGCTACGGGTAAGGTAGAGCACTCTCGTGAGGCTCTGCGCACAACAGATTTTCACTAAAATAATCACTAGTGTTAGTTCAGTGATGAGATGTTTTTGAGAGAAAAACTTTATGCTCCACTTATTACAACTGGTTGGCTGAACTGAAGCATAAAATATCTCGAGGCTAGAAATATTGAATCCCTATATCCAGTGCTGAAGTTTCATCTTAGGAACCTCTGGTCACAGAATTATCTGCACCATAAAATGCTTCCACTAAGTAGCTCTTTGTGAAAAGAGACAGTTAATGGCTCTTTGCCCCATTTAGTACCTTCACTTTCTGTTTCTATTGACCTCAGCCAGCAGTTTACCGGATCTTTATTTCTTTCCTCGGAACTATGTTATTACCTGTAAATTGGATTTTGAGATAAGAATATAGATCTGTTGGGAAGGAATTAAAATGGTAGAGAGTGGAACAGTATGTGCAATTGTTACTTGTGATAGTTTAAACCAGTGATGCCATATCCGGCCCGCGGCCTGAATTGCGAAGTCCTAGGTTGTTATTCACTAAAGTCCGAATTGTTGAGTAGAGGTTTGAATTCGCCAGATAAAGACAATCACAATAGGCTGCTACTGTTGCAGTCGCTTCTTTATAATGAGAATATTGTCGCAGTCGCGACTTTATTATGGGGAAGTTGTCGCAATCTTAACATTAAAAAATTGTCGCGACTTTACAATGGGGAAATTGTCGCGGATTTACTTTATTGTCGCTGTTTGCAAATTTGACTGTCGAATTCGCACCTTAGTGAATAACACCCCCAAATTGTTGTATACAGGTATAAGTGTGAATTCACCAGCTAAAGGCAGTTGCAATAGACTGTTACTGTCGCAGTCGCATCTTTATCATGAGAAGATTGTCGCAGTCGCGATTTTACTATGGAAAATTGTCACAGCTGTACTTTAAAACTTTACAAGTCGCAACTTTGAAGCGGCCCGTGACATATGCGTCGCATATTTATATGGCTCCCCCAGGCCGAAAAAAGGTTGGGCATCACTGGTTTAAACTAATACTGTAATTCTATATTAGTAAAATCCTATTTCTGGGTTCTTTTGTTGGAATATGTTAGTTTAATTATAGGCTGGAGATCCCTTTTGAGTTTACAGGTTAAGAACTTAGTTTAAAAAGTATTGCACCAATATACTGTAGAATCTAACAGTAAAATGTATTCTATACTCTTGACTCAAGGTGTCACTGTGGAAATACTAAACCAATACCATCTGTAGACATTTTTCAGCTTCATTACAGAGATGCCACAGAAGGAATGCACCAAACCAAAAATGTATCTGCAACATTTGGGGAATATTTATAAAGGGATGGTATTTGCATTTAACAGTTTTTTTTTTTTAAGTTTCTTTATTTATAATTTTTATTTTCTTTTGTTAGTTTGCTTGGTAAAAATATCATAGCGTTAACAATGACATCATAACATTGAGATTACCACCACCACAACATCAGTGATGTGAATGCCACTGCACCAGTCTCATGTTTAGCAGTCTGGAAAGGTCTAGTAACCCACAACAACCAATCGGCAGTTACCATTCACCGGAGAGAAGAACCGTAGGGCAGATGCATTATCTTGTTCTTTTGTTGTGCAGGAAAATGATAACAAGGAACCTGCTCCAGTGTGGATACACATTTGCTTTGTGTCTCCTGTAGCTCTTCATCGCCAACAAAAAGTCTTTAGGTAAAACATTTGTCTTCCTCTAGGAGAAGTTCCGTTTTAGATTGAACTCATTCTTCAAGTTTTACGGTTCATCTTGGGGTTAAGAGTAGGATGGAGTTGATCTCTCATCATTATTGGTGGACACAATGGAGGACATCAGTTAAAGACTTTGTTAATTCTTGCAAAGTATCTGCCCGGGTTAAGGTTCCTCATAAGAATCCAGCTGAGGTGCTTAAGATGATCTCTCTATATAGAGTTTATTAAGGGAGAATTTGTTGAGTGGCTTTTGGAGCTGTTACTTGTTCTATTTATGCTTTATCACTTTGTTGTTTGAGGTTGGAGGGCTGTTTGGGGAGCTCTGATCCTTTTTTTAATTGGTTTTAATGAAATTTGGTACATCACGTTTTTCATTAAAGTTTAACACTTCTTTTCATTTCTAAGTGTGCCTGCTTTCTTACAGGCTCCTCGGTTATAGGCTAGGTTTCATGCTAAATTTACTAATAAGCCTGGAGCAGAACCTCGGAGGCGGGGGCCCTAGAGGAAAGGGTAATATTACATACTTGAATCCCAATCCAGAAACGCCTCTTCAGTCTTCCTTGGTTCTCCAAGCTACTGCTCAGAGATGGCGCTTGGGGATGATGCAGGGGAGCCAGCAGTCCTCCTTTTGATTGACATGCTTTGTTGCTAGGCCGGCCCCCCTCTGCTGATGTGGCGGGAAGTTTAGATTTTAGTCCTCTTCAGACATTCACTGCCTGAACATCATTCCCATTTAGGCTCTTGTGTTCTTACATTATTAAATCCTAGTACCTGCACCTATCCTAGTTAAGCTTTCCTGCATTTTGCCTATCTGTGCCCCTGGTCACTATCAGCCCTGCCATCCGCCCCCTAATTCACCACTTCAATCTGGCAAAGTAAAACTGGCAAATGCGACATAATAGGCTTTGTTGAATTTGCAGCACATGTGACAGACTCCGATGCTTGATGAATAGATGAAATACCCGTGTTACAAGCAGGTAAAGTGGTAGGAAGTGCTTCGTAAGTTCGTGACTGGCATAAGATGTCAGATTCACCACATCGCAGAGTTTGCTGGATACCAGAATATGGGAAAGTTGTGAATAAATGGGAATTCGCACCTTTACGCGACTGTTCAGCCTTTCATTCTCCCAACTCCTTGTTTTAGATAAGACTGAGAGGACTATAGACCAACAAAACTAAAATAACTTGATTCTTCACTGTATTGGGAGCATGATGGAAATGTTCTAAGATATTTACCTTGCGTAGAAACACATGCGCGCACACTCACACATGCACACACACACACTCACTCACACACTCACACACTCACACACGCACACACTCACACATGCACACACGCACACACTCACACACACGCGCACACACTCACACACTCACACACACACGCACACACTCACACACTCACAAAGAAATGGAACTGATGCCTGTGCAGTACAGTATCAACATCGAGAAGATTAACATAAATCTAACCTCTACCAAACAGACAATCTCCATCTAATGAAAGGTAAAGTAGAAATCAAAAGCAATTAACCTCCAGAAAATGAATTTCCCAATGCAAAGATTGGAAAAAAACTAAAAACCTTTTGTTTGCAAAAAAAAAAATAACATTCACATTGTTAACCTGGAATGAAACCGGCGAGCTGCATAGTAATTAAAGGTTTGCAACTAGGACACATATTGCCTTCTCGAATTCACAAAATAGTTTGGAAACATTGTTCGTCAAACCAGACCAAAAGCGGTTTTCAGTGCCAACTGATATATAAACCCAACTATTTATTTCATTTAAATGCCAATTAATTACCTTGCTAATGACAAGTTCCCATCTCCATTGCCTATATGTGGTTATTGACTATAGTTCAACTTGTGGCATAAAGGTGTGAATTTGCCTCTTTCCCATATTCGGGTATTCCATAAACCCTGCGATGTGGCGAATTCGCCAGCTAACGACAGTTGAACATTACACAATAGACTGCTACTTACATAGTCACTGATTTGCTATGGGAATACTGACACGGTCACGGATTTGCTATGGGAATACGGACACGGTCACGGATTTGCTATGGGAATACGGACACGGTCGTGAATTTGCTATGGGATAACTGCAATGAAGATCCCCTATTTAGTGAATAAGGAGTAGAGAATCAGGGGGTAATTCAGCAAGGT
>WMED01018670.1:0-12636 GCA_019650415.1 Pipa parva | reverse complement strand
AGGCAAAAAAAAAAAAAAAGTCGTTTGAGAACTTATGAAATTATGTTATGGTTAATTCACTAAAAATATCACTGCGTTTCTAAACAAAGTTTAGTAGATTTAAAAAAAGAAAAAAAAAAAAAAAACACTTTGATTCTAAAAAAGTAATTTTCTCTGTTCCTTCTTTGCCAACACAGCAGTTCGACCTTACTTTAAGGCTGAGAAAAAAAAAACAAAAAACATTTCTAACAGAATATAATTTTCCCTACTGCCAGCTATGGAGCTACAAACATACCAATATATTAATCAGTGCCATATGGTGAGCTTATCAGCTCAAACTATCTGAAATACCTTATGGGTAAACTTTACTAGTCTGGCCTGTGATTAGTGCGTGATTCCCCCAAATAATGCTAAAAAGGGACCAGGGAAGTCTACTAAAAGATTTTCAGTTTTCATAAAATTTCTATTTTAAAACCACTTCTGCCTTTATACATATCTTTCTCCTTGCACTGTGCTGATAAGATAAACAGGCAATATAGATTGAAGAAAACAGTTGCTCCACTTCAGTACATGATCTGGCTGTCTTCCAGTTAGTCAGAGAGAAAGATAGGACTGTTGTGTTGGTAATAAAGGAACAAGCAAATGCAACTGAATTATTAACTTGTTCATAATAAATAAGTTTTGTTGGTGCCAATATTCTTTAAAATAGTACACAGTATTTAAAGACAATAATGGTTATTAACCCTCAATTTGCCAGATGTAGTGAATTTGCATCCCTTTGCTCCACAGATGTGAATTCACTACTCCTTATTCACTAAACAGCGGATTCCCTTGGCCTATTTGATTCGCAAACAGTGGCAGATACATAAATGAATTCAACCAAAGTGATGTGATTCACCCATAATTCTAATGGATCTGTTTAATGCAGAAAAGGTCACTGTAATTGTATCTTTTAAATACAGATATCAAACTACTTTTAATAGGTAAGATTGGATATAAGAAAGGACATTGTCACCACTATTGTAACTGTATCAGTCACTAAATTTAGATGTGATTTTTACATCCTTTTTTTTTTTGCAACACTCATCTTGGTTCATGTTCACAATTTCTTGAGTGTACAGTCACTTTATACCATATTGGAGCCCTGCCATCAGCCTCCTACTTTGCCACCTTTAAGCTGGTGAGGTCAAACAGTGCATTCAGAGTACTAGGGTTTGCTGAATTTGCCAAACTGACACTTGGTGAAAGGGGGAAATTCATGTGCATACAATATAATGCGAAAAGGTGCATGTATCCACAAATGTCATAAGGTGCTAAATTGTAAGCAAATGAATGAAATTGAATCTTTAAGCAACTGTTCACACTTTAATAAATAACCCTTATAATATCTCTTCAACTAGTTAAATTAAGCCTCAGATGTTATTTTCATTATGCCATGCTAGTCCAGGTAGGAATTTTAGCATGTCTGCTGCATTGACTCTTTAAGGAAATGTTTACATATGCCATAAGAAAACTCGGTTAAATAAATAATTAAAATAATATATATAGTTAAACTATGTACCACATGGCTGACAGAAGCCAATGAATACATTATGATCAATCGGAAGGTAAAAATCAGAGTTTGTTTTTTGTTTAGTAATGTTGCTTATGGGTTCCATTTCAGAAGAAAGCAACTCCCATTAACTTTCATATAATAGTAGACTGAGTGACAGCTTGGTAAGTATATTCAACTGTTGTGAGTCCTCCACAGAAGCAATGCATTTTTGCATTATGTTCATGCTCATTAACAGGAGCACATGTTTTGTTAGTTTAACTCAGGGGTCGGCAACCTATTGTTCTTGAGCCAAATGTGGCTCTTTTGATGGCCGTATCTGGCTCTTTGACTGTAATGAGCGGTGCTCACATGCAAGCACCACACATTACAGTCTGCCGGCTATTCACTGGCAAGAACTGTAGAGACAAAGCTCTCTCAGCGCTTCTCGGATGTTAGCCAATCCAGAGCCAACTGATGTCACCTATGACGTCAGCGGTTCCGGAGTTAAAAGGACTGAGAGAGCTGCATGTATATGGATCTCCCAGCCCAAAAGGTTGCCGACACCTGGTTTAGCTCATTGGGCTTCCCCTAAGAGAAGCAGCAAGTAATGCATTTCTTCTGTCTTCCAGTGGCAGAATGTCAGTTAGGGAAGCCCTACAAATCACAGAAATAGCAGTCTATAGAACCACAGCTCTAAAAATTTAAAAAGGTACATCCCCTCTTGGAACGTTAGAGTCCTTTTAAGTTGATAGAACTGATTTTCCCATGAAAGCATCCCTTGCTGCCTACTAAATGCTTAAATCTGAAGCACAATCTGTTTGTTGCTTGAAACACAGCTTCCTACTGTTTCACTTCAAGGCACCAAATGTAATTAAAGACAATTAGAACATTTTCTGCATCGAAAAATCAATTACCTGAAATGTTGTCATTTTCCTTTGTTGTTCATGAACCCATATTAAAAACAGACTGATTAAAAATGCAACCAGAAAAATTACAAGCAGCAAGTAAAAACTCCATGTAGGAAGATGCAAATGATTACTCCCAAAAACCAAAACAGAACACAAACATATAGAGGAGAACATGAGTGCAACTACTGCAATAGTGACCACCTCTCCAGGGTAACAGTCACTCAAAAATCTCAGGTACGGCTCAAAAGCAGCTTTCAGATGTCCTGTTTCCCTGCGTTCTCCACTTTTTTTACTTGTCTTTACCAGCTGAAGCTTATCTGAGAAAGATTCATATTCCTTCATTTCTCCAGAAATCCTTTCATTATCAACAGAATCACAGTGAGGTGTAGGACTTGCTTCATGTGGCTCTGGAAGGGAATCATCTGTCTTGTCTTGCTGAAATCGAAGCACAATAATGCTTGCTGCAACAAATGTGTAGGCCAAAAGAGTGCCAATAGAAAGGAACTGCACTAGTGCCTCCAAGTCAAAGATAAGTGCTAGGAAAGCCATCAAAATACCAAACACAATAATCCCAATCACTGGTACTTTAGTGGTTGGGTTTACTTTAGAAAAAAACTGAAAGAACAATCCATCCTCTGCCATTGCATAGACAATCCTCGGAAGGGAGAAGAGGTTACTTAAGAGGACAGTGTTCATTGCTATAGGATAGAAAAATAATATTTGTATTAGTTACAATGTGCGTGAACACTTTCCCAAAAACAAGCATGTTTTAAATGTAAAGAAAAAAAAAAGGAAATATTCACTTCCCTATTATATCAAATCTCCTGAATAGAATAAATAAAATGGCTTCCTTTTGCACTAATAGACCGACCAGCTCTGAATTTGCATCTATTCACCACTTCCTCATGTTTGCTTACTGGTCAAACTCTGATGTGGTGAATATGTGAACAATTCAGGCGATTACAATAGTCACGATGTTAAAGAGCACTTTGCATGCACAGGTACTTCTAGTATTAACTAAGCGACAGGTGGTGACAAAGGAGTGAATGACACTAGGTGTACTGTTCCATATTTACCCATTTGACTTTGCCACTTCAGAGTGGCAAATTGGGGGGCTGATGACAGGGCTCCGCATTCTACTTCTATCTGACTGACTACACCACGTAAATGCATCCAACAGCGATTGCCGCTGTCTACTTGTTTGACATGTCTATTTCCTATTCTACTCAGTGATGGACAATTGGGAAATATACAGGAATATAGAATATATAGATATAGGAATAGTTCTGTTATTCCTATACTATACCTTTGTTTCCTATCAAATAAATTAATATAAATTAAAACTATTTAGGCCAACATCATACTGGCTGTTTTGTAGCTGATCTGTCTTTAGTCTCATTATTGTTTATGGTACAAAAAATAATAATAATGTTAATTTTTTTTTTAAAAGGTTAAGTAAACCCTGTATATAAATAAAGCTCTATTTACCTATTGTAAAGCAATAAATCAATTAAGAAACTCCTGACTCACCTCTTAACTCAGCAGAGCTCAATATCCCTCTGTAGCTGCTATGTCTGTGTAAACAGCTTTCATGCATGGAGCTAGCCACGCACCCTCCTCTCCCTAACCACTCTCTCCACAGCAGATCTCACAGGCAGTCACACAGGTCTTATCTGCACATGCTCAGGGCTATAAACAGGCTTTTCAGAGAGGAGAGGGGGAGGAGGAATTCTGTCTCTCTGTATAGTTTGTGATGTCACTCAGGGGTGGGGCTTATCAGGACTGCAAAGGAAGAGTATGTAAACAGAATGGGAGGGGGAGGAGGATTGTTTAAACAAGAGGCAAGCACTACTGATCCCAAAATCGTTTTTACACTGTGATGTTTAAGTTGGCTTTCAATATGTGTACATATCAAATAGAAATGTTTTATCCAAACTTTCCATCCCCTTTAAGATGGCAGCAATCAGCAAAGTGAAGAACAGCACAAAACATTAAAAACGAAGGAATTAAACTCCTGGTGTTAATAACCCTTTATAAAAGAGCATTAGAATTAGCTTTCCAAACATAGCAAGACTGCAGTTTAATCTGTAATGCGAAGAACTTGCTGCCGTCATTCATAATCCTGCAGGCATTATTAGCGAAATGTGATATTTTTCTATACCAGTCAATGAAACAAGTTGATTCTGGTATTAGTAAATTAAGGTCTCAGCCTATAACTGCACCAGTAGAGGCTCAGATGTGGTCTCCACTATTTCAAAGGAACAAAATAGACTTTACAACTATGAGGTTATTATAACATGACACCAACAACATATGGGCATAATTGATAAGGTCCACACATGAAAGGGACTGGACAGCTTTGTTGCAATCCAGTGTTCCAACATAAGCATTGTGTGTTAACCATAAACATGTAATTGGATAGTTATGGACAACAATATTTACAGCACCTGAAAAAACTTAAAACATAATATTCTTAAACCAAAAGATTATTTATACTAACCACAAATGGAGCCAGCAGCCACAATAAATCCTGCCCATGCATAACCTCTTCGGAAAAAGGCATCTGAAAGAGCAGAGTCTGGCACGAGTGTATTCCAAGGGACCATTAAAGTCAGTACCATGGATACTAAGAAGTAGGCTGCTGTTGCAAGTCCTAGGGAGATTGCCGTTGCAATAGGAACTGCTTTCTGTGGATTTTTTGCCTCCTCGCTGGAGGCTGCAATGACATCAAATCCAACAAAGGCATAAAAGCAAGTAGCAGTGCCAGACATTATACCTGAAAATCCAAAAGGGGTAAAACCACCATATTCAGCACTCCAGTTCTTGGGTTCTGCAAGGATGAATCCAAATACAAGAATAAAAATAATAATTCCCATACTTACAGCAGCAAAAATGTGGTTAAGCCACGAGGATACCCTGACCCCAAAAGAAATAAATGCTGTAGCAATCAGTAAAATTCCAGCAGCTAAGAAGTCAGGATAGTGAGCCAAAAACTGGACATTCCAAGTGCCAACATGAGTTTCTGTGTAGTTTTTAATTTTGTGGTCAAACATCGAGTCCAGATACCCACTCCATGCTCTTGCCACTGCAGCTCCTCCAATCATATACTCCAGGATGACATTCCAGCCAATCAAAAAAGCCCATATTTCACCTACTGAAACATAGGTAAACATGTAAGCTGATCCTGTTTTTGGCACTCGTGCACCAAATTCGGCATAGCAAAGAGCAGCTAGCAATGATGCAATGCCAGCAATAAGGAAAGAAATAATTACAGCTGGGCCTGCTATCTCCTTGGCAACTGTGCCAGTCAGTACATACAGACCAGAACCCACCATCCCACCTACACCTAATAGGGTGAGGTCAATGGTGGATAAACATCTTTTCAGTGAGGTTTCCATTAAGTCATCCTCCAGAGTCTTCACTCTATTCAATTTCTGGCAAAACCGGACCAAAGCCGCAGTAGATGGCAATTGGTTCCCCATTTCTGCGCTGCACAGTTTGCTCCTTCTCAAGTAAAATGGCCAACTTATTATTGTAGCAAATTTTGCATCACTTCTGGTAGCTACCTAGAAGGAAAAAGATAACATATCTTTTTAAAGTTCTCTATTTTCCCAGTCAAGACAATGTTCAGTTTATACAGATATATATTTTTTTATTTATATAGCCCCACAAGGTTACAAAGCGCTGTACAATCCAATAATACAGTTATAATACAGACAAGGGAAGTGAATAACAAAGAACAAGTGAAGTAAATTACAAGCATATAATCAAGAAAATACATCACTCTAAGTGCCAGGCCATGATTGAAACAAGAGGATGGAGGTCCCTTCCCCTGTAGCTCACAGTCTAAATAGGAGAAAGACTTACATAAACAGGAGGGTAACAATTGCAGTAGCATAAAGTGACATTTAATTGGCAACTATAGCCAAATGAACTAAGAAAATAAATAGATACATTTTGAATAAATAGTTGCAAAAATATAAAATATAGACATGAAAACCAGTGCTAGTGCTCCAAGAGGTAATATTTTAATTTAGATTAGAGGATATTGATGGATTGCTCTTGGCGGAGGTAAAGGGGTATAGAATTCCAAAGATAAGGGGCAGCAAAAGAGAAAGGTTTAAGATGAGAATGGGCAAGACTTGGGGGGAATTCACAATAGTGCGAACTGAGGTGCGGAGTCTTTGCCTCACTTCGCACTGACTGATATGCGCTCGCTGATGTCCTGCACGCGGACTGGGAATCCAGTCTCGGCAAGGCAACTATTTTGGTCTCACCGAGACTGGAATGCCTTTAAAGCGCTCGCTGATTCTGCGTGCAGGACATCAGCGAGCGCATAACACCATGTGCAAAGTGAGCCGAAGGATTCGGAGCTCACTTCGCTCAATGGTGAATTCCCCCCTTGGTGAGGGGCTAGTGAAGAAGGCTGTCTTGTGAAAAGCGGAGTTGACGGCTAGGCGCATACAAGCAAACAAGGGAAGATATGTAGTGATGGGCAACTGAGTTAAGTGCTTTATATGTCAAAAGTAGGACACTATAAACAATTTGTTTATTAACTGGGAACCAAGAAGCAGACAGAAGTTGGGAGGGAGACTACTGGGGAAGAGAGGAAAATTATTGTAGCAGCAGAATTTAGAATAGACTGGAATGGGGAAAGATGGAAAATGAGAAGGCCAGTTAGAAGGGCATTGCAATAGTCCAAGAGGGATAGGACAAGGGCAGGCATGAGGGTGTTGGCAGCGGCCTGAGAAAGAAATAGACGGATCTTAGCAACCTTAGGAAGGAAAAAGTGACAGTATTTATAAGTAGTAGGAACATGCTTAGAGACGGAAAGAGCAGAGTCAAAAGTAACCCCAAGATAACGTGCAGAAGTAACAGGGTTAATGATCACATCATCAATTGAAATAGAAAAGCAGAGAGCAGGACCAGGTTTAGGTGGTTAAATAATCAGTTCAGTTTTATCTAGATTTAGTTTGATACGGAGCAGAGCTATCCAAGAGGAGATACTATAACCAGGAGACAGAGATTTTAGTACTGACTTCAGGTGTTCGAACAGGGGCAGATAAGTAAATTTAGGTGCATATCAATCGATATATACATAGTTTGATAATGGTATTGCTGAATTGTACAGCACTGTAGTGGTGCTATATAAATAAAATTGCACATATATGTATTATTTGAACACAGCTATGATAATCAGTCAGAAAAGCTGGGAACATGAAACCTGTGCTATACTGTGTAGATTTATATTGCAAAAATTGTCACGGTTGAATGTTATCTGAGAATCAGATGCCTTTTAGGTCCTTCCCACCTGCCACTACCAGTTATGCTTGTTCAGCAGTCCAATTACATTCACATGAATGCATTAAGAGACCATTAACATTAAACAGGAAATAAACTTGGCATTTTTTTTCCCTTCTCTTTAAAGCAAATTTACTGTTGTTATGACCTTGTCTTTGTGTACTTTGCTTACTTATATGTATAATAAAGGACAGTTGCTCAGTACTATTGCTTCCAACATTAAAGAATATATATTCCTCATTTGCATCCAGGAAACCTTTTTACATATTCACACTTATGAAAATATTTCAACAATTCTGAGAGTACAGATTAACCTTATACAAAAAGGTATAAAAATGATATGGCCCATTTTATTATTTTGCTATACCGTCCCTTTAGACATGCCATGGGTATCAAGTGCTACAGACATCAAAGGGCAAAGGTCTTTATGAGTAAAAAGAAAATAAAAATCCAATGATGTCGATTTAATGTTCCTTTAACCCCTTTTTACTGACTGTTCCCTATTATGATCTAGCTCCATAACATATGTAAATTGACACTGAGGGAGTTATTCACTAAGGTGCAAATTCGACGGTCGAAATCTCAAACAGCGGATTCCCATAGCAAATCCGCGCTAATTTCCCCATTGTAAAGTAGCAACAATTTTTTTAAAAGTTAAGATTGCGACAATATTCTCATTATAAAGACATGACTGTGACAGTCGCAGTCTATTGTGACTGTCTTTATCTGGCAAATTTGCACCTATACGCAACAATTTGGACTTTAGTGAATAACCCCCTGAATTTGACTTTCATAGTTTTGAGCTCCAGATTTACCGATTGTCCATAAAAATGTGGCCAAATTTTCATGTGTCAGAAAGAAAAGGAGAGATTAGTAAAAATATGACTCTCAATGCCAAGTCAATCTCTTCTGCTCTACACACCGCTGTGATCCTCTTACTTCCTGCTGGTTTTTTTGGCGAGTCAAGAAGAAGCAGTTTTACATTTGATGCATTGAGAGCAGAAGGCAGTGCTGGAGCCTAAGGGGGGAATTCACCATTGAGCGAATTGAGCTCCGAATCCTTCGGCTCACTTCGCACATAGTGTTATACGCTCACTGATGTCCTGCACGCGGACATCAGCGAGCGCTTTAAAGGGATTCCAGTCTTAAACTCCTGCAAGTTTCTGATTGGTTACTTTGATGTCTTGAGTCTTTCTGTCCAATCCCCAGATGAATATTTTAAACTTGAACAGCTGAAGTAGTAAGTGAGAGAGAAGAAGCTTTAAGTGCACCCGTCACCTCAAAACGCTAATACTAATTTGGATTCTACTAATGAAAAACTTTTTTGTAAATTATTATTATTTATTCATTCCTATATAGCGCTACTACATACATATATTAAAAAAAAAAAAAAATGTACCTTGTAAATTATGATCGACATTATAGCTCCTCCAATCACATCCCTTAAATCAAGATCTAGCAGGGATCTGATTGGAGAGACTATAATGTCAACCATCGTTTAGCCCAGCCCACCCGACTCAGGAAAGAAAAGTCAGACTGACAGGGAAGATAACAGAGAGAAATGCTGTATAAAAGGAACATTTTTTTTAAATTACATATATAATTACAAAAATGTTTATTTCAGTAGTAGAACCTAAATTAGCATTTAAAGTGACAGGTATACTGTTATACCCTCTACCCTCTTAAGTCTCATTGCTGTCCAACAATTCCCACAGTTTCTCCTATTTTCCTGAGCAGGATTAACCATTTAAGTTCCAGTCAGCCTTAGAAAGGTATACTATATGGGATATGCGCAGCAGAGTAGTCTGAGGAGACAGAGCCTCTGCACAATGCTTTACTAGAAATGTGGTAGCTCTTTAAACGTTTTCTGCTTTTCCCAGCATTAAATCTCCCATACCAGGGTTCGGCAACCCTCGCAAGCCAGATGTGGCTCACTGACCGTAACAAGCAGTGTGTGCACGGTTCTTTACAGTCTGCTGGCAGGTGTTGTAGAGATATAGTTCTCTTAGCACATCCAGGTCTTTAGCCAATACGGAGCCGCTGATGTCACATATCCCTTTTCAGTCACAGATGTATGTTTTTGGATCAGTGGAAGAAATGAGTGGAAAACCATGCAGAGAACATACAAACTCCATCCAGATGAAGTCAATGATGGAATTGAACCCAGAACCCATTGCTGCAAAGTGCTAACCACTGAGGCACTGCACTGCCTGTTTATTAGAGAAATAAAAAGTAGTAACACTTTTCTGAACTTTTACTGCTAATGTTATACGAATTTGCAGGACTTTATCACACCAATAGTGCTGTATGGGTAAAAGAAATGTGGAGGGACTAAACCTTTATAAAGGGTTTAAGGGATAAAACAGTGATCCTGTTGCAGGATTTTGCAAGAGAATTTAGCTCAGCAGTAACATAAGGGGTGGAGGGAGGGAACCCTGGTGCCCATCCTGCAACAGTGCCTGCTCCTCCAGTTTTTGTCTTTAAAGCTCACAAAGCTTTTTTCTTGTACATAGTATAAGGGATCTATGATACTATTTAGGTATTATATGAGTTCCTTCCATAAAGAAGCTATTATGTTATATTAGGCCCTGCAGCAGGAAGAAGCAGATGATCTGAAGCACATGTGACCAGAGGACCTCTACTGGAGTTCACAACTGAAGAAATCATTATTTGTGTGTTTCTTGTCCCTGTTAAACAAATGCTTTTTAATATATATATATATATATATATATATATATATATATATATATTAATTTAGGTTCTACTAATGAAATAAAAATTTTTTTGTAAATTATATATTTAAAAAAATGTACCTTTATACAGCGTTTCTCAATAACAAGGAGAAAACAGAGAGTCTCTCCAGGGTACATAAATCATGTATAGTGTCAGTTAGGATTTAGTAATGCACATAAATATTGAAAATGTATGCCCAGAAATATTATTGTTACCATCTAGTGGTCAAGAACAAGTTAGTAAGTCATTCTAAATTAAGTAGCAAAAAGCTATGAAAGAGATCAGTTCAAACGCCTGAGGTAGACATAAGTTCAGGCATTCCTCTTAGAATCCAGATGCGTTTCACCCTATAGCAAGGCTTCCTCTCACGGTGAAGTGTGGTGACCTTTTGACCACATAGATTAAGCTTGTTTACAGGAGATTAAAGAAGGAAAGATAACTTGTGCACTTGTACTAAGTAGTAAGTAGGGTACCTTTTCATGGAAGACTGAGCAGTACACATTTTCTGGTGCAGGAGTTTATCAATGCTGCAAAATCAACCATTCTGCATCACATGAAACAACTACTGGGGAGAAACAATTCTCACTAAGGTATAGTACTGCATATGTAAAGATGTATTTTGTTGATAGTTCCCCTTTAATATTAGAGTTTTGAGGCAACAGGTGCACTTTGATATTTGTTGTTTTCATTTGTCATTCTGGTTAGGTTATACATTTTTTGAAACATTGTATTGTGTTTGTCCACCTTAAGGGCACGCTATTCATTTTGAGTCAAAGCACGGCCATTCAATACAAAGGGGATGTCGACAAACGTATATCCAAGTCATGCAGAGCTCTACATAATATGAAAGTCAAATAGTAATGAAGGGTGGACATGGTTTCAACACTGAATCAAAAATGTAGCAAAATTATTCTAGCCAATTGCTGATCTCAGAGACTTCTCTGCAGTCATTTTTTACTACATCAGATTAATTTAAAGTGTACCAGTCACTAGAAAATGACATTGTTTAGTCTAGCATAGCATGCTAGACTAAACAACTGTGTCATTTAAATCTATTAAAAAATACTTACCTTTAAAAAGTTATCCCACGGTGAATCTGCCTCTCAGCCCGACTTTCTGCTAGCAGCCTAGCAGAAAGTCGGGTTGAGGAGGCTGTACTATGAAGCCTGCTTGCTTGATTGACAAGCTGGCTTCATGCCACGATTGCACCCCTCTAGGCTGGGCTCAAAGCGCATATGCTTTGAGCTCCTGAGCCTAGAGGTACACGCGGACACCCACTGAGATTGAAGTAAGTGTATTTTCAATATGCAAATTTTTTTTGGTTCCTAATTACTTGATTTACATTATAAATTCACATACTTTAATAAAATATGTAATAATCCTGAGGTGACGGGTGCACTTTAAACATCTGAATGAACCATTCAGTTTTAGCTACATCTAGGATTTTACTGGGAGTAAATACATGTTGGGAAATTTTTATTTAAACTAAATTGGCACCAATTGTAGCACACACTACTGTGCTTTTATAGACAATAAAAACACTACAGTGGTCCCAGACAAATAGGTCCATAAGAGAGAGTCAAGAACATGGTGTACTGACCGCTCAATCCCCAATCCAGGTGAAGAGAACACGGGTGCTCAGGAGCAGAGTCGGACGGCTTGGCAGACAAATCAATATATAATATGGTACTCCTTGGTATAAGTATTTTAAACTCCTTTATTTAATCATTCTTAAAAAACAGCGCTCAATAAAAAAAACAAAACAAAAAAAAAAAAAAAAAAACGACATGGCCTACGCGTTTCGTGCTGTAGGCGCTTATTAATGGCAATATATACAACAAAAAGAGGCACTTAAATAGAGTTAGTAACAGGGTAGTGTTTCCGGCTTGATCATTCAGGTGGAGGAGTAAAATTTGTTTATTATGCCCTGCCGTTTCCTGTGTAGTAGAAATAACTTCAGCTCCGTATCTCAAAGTAAAGTCAGAGTAAGTTGGGGTACTAGATCTCGCAAGTAAGTGTACCTGCGATCGGAAACCGGATCGGATAAATCTGACCGACAGTAGGCATCTCTATTTAAGTAAAAAACACTGTGTGTCCACTGTCCGGGCAACTCGCCACTAATGACAGCAAATCAAATGGTCCAAAATGGAATTGCGATGACCCACAACAAATACAGTGCCG
>WMED01018669.1:0-12637 GCA_019650415.1 Pipa parva | reverse complement strand
ATTATTATTTTCCTGCATGTTACTACCTATGTAGGCGCTGTCATTTGTTGTTCATTTATATTTGGTTATACTGCTGAATATATCTTTTTTATCTGGTGAGCCTCTCCATTAACATCAGCTGGTGTGTTTTTTGGTTTTGAACACAGAAGAGGTGGATTTTATTGCTTCCTTTCCTCACACTACCTCACTTTCTGTTGGTGGTTTTTTCCTGTACCTCCAGTATCACATTTGTCATATGATAAGACAAAGATGGATGTTGTTGGATTGTGGGAGAAAACCGGAGTGCCCGGAGGAAACCCACGCAGGTGCGGGGAGAACATACAAAGGTCATGCAGATGAAGTCCATGGTAGAAATGAACTCAGAAATGCAAAGCAGCAGTGCTACTGATAACCTCTGAGCCACCACATTGCCCTAAAAGCACATGCTTTATTACTGTTTGATAACTGGGGTTGATTGTGAATAAGCAGGCATTTATAAACAATGTTCTGCTGGTAGCGTTTTCCCATTCTGTCTATAGATACAGCAGATGATCCATCCAAGTTAAAAATAATATTATGACTTATGAGGGGGAATATCTACTGATATGTCACTGCTATACCCTGGCTTCAAATGAACCTCTTGTGTTTTTGGTTTGGCTGATTAACATAATCATTTAATTCCCACTTTCTGTGGATTATCCCTCACATGCGCAATCCTTGCTCCGTTTTTTTTATCCTTCTGTAACTTGCCCTTTTCTTTTATCTAACAAACCAAAACAGGTGAAAGAAACAGGAGGAATCAACTGGAGGTCACTGGAATTACCTGATTTAGCACTCAATGTATGTTAAATAGTCAACATATATAGCATTTCTAAAGCATCAATAGTAATGTTCCTTCATAAATGGTAGTAGGAAAAAAATATCTGCTGAAATGCCTTACTGGCTGTCTTTGGATCTATACGCATAGTTTCATCCTAATATCTGTAGCAAATCAATGTAACAGGATACCCTTTCACTCTGTGGAAATCAATAGCTTTCTTGAGTGAGCATTTGTGTCTCTATGACAGATATCCATTTTAACAGTCCATGTATCGCTCATTCTAATACCTTTTGTTATTGTTATATAGCTCAGCATGAGTACAGCACTTGTACATATTCTTTAGCTTTAGCAATGCCTTTACTGTAGCGTCCAAAAGTAGGATTTTTTTTCATGGGTTTCTACCCAGAGTTTAGCTTAGAAAAGACTGTCTTCTCAAAGATACCTTTAAGGAAACCTTTGATTGCCAATATGTAATTGAATACTTGAAAAGGCTGACATGATTTGAACAATAATGAATACTTGGCTCTATTTTAAGAATGAGGTAAACCCTGGATGACTGCAGCCTATCCATTCAGGGAAACTGATAGACCAGGGGTGGGCAAATAATTTTAACATGGGGCCACATGAGAAATAAGAATGCTTATTACTTCCCCCACAACACCCTCCTCCCCAACTGTGCCGACGCCCCCTCCACCCCCACTGTGCTTCCATCTCCTCCCTACTCCCTATTCTCTGATGAAGGGGGGAACTATCTTGTGCTCGCCTCCCTCCTTTTCCCTGTCCCTACCTCTTCCCTGTCCTTGTTCCCTCTGATCTAGTACTTAGCCTTAGCGCTACAGCATTCCTCTCTCACAGGAAGCTGAAAGCTTTCAACTTTCTGTGAGAGGAATGCTGTAGTGCTAAGGAACCGGGACAGGGAGGAGGGCACAAGCAGAGCTTCTTACCCCACAGCCCGGCATTGTCACCCAGGGCAAAGATGTCCATGGGCCAGATTTGGCCCTTGGGCTGTAGTTTTCCCACCCCTGCAATAGAGCATGGAATGTTAATTTCCAACATGGTTTTCAGTTACATGCAGTTATGGCATTCTGGGATTGTTGCTTCTTTTTATGTTGTAAGTAATGTATTTCTGTTCTGTACAGTGAAAATTCCAAATTATGCTGTTACACTTTATTCTGCTATGCACATATTAATTAAAGATACAGAAACAGAGTTTCAATAAGAATCTATGGTGTCTGTCCCCATTCAATTACTGAATACCCAATATCCTTGGAGAGAACTAGTTTGGGATCATTGGAAATATTTGGCTGTACAGCATTGTGGCAATGGTCTAGTACAAATAGGATAATTATAAAAGGGGAACTAAAGGACTGTTGGTCTAGGGGTGATTCTGCAGGGGAGGGTTAAATACTTATCAACCACAATCTTTTCTCCAGTGTTGTCTCCTGCTCTCTTTAAAAGCCAATCTTCTTTTCTTCCACTGCAGCACTGCAATCCTCTTCCCTTCCTTCTTCCTCTTCAACATCAGTGAGTCAAACAAGTGCAGGAGCAGTGTTAAGTCAAAATTCTGCTTCTGCACTTCCTCAACTCAGTGATGTTGAAGAGGAGGAAACCCATTATTGAATGAATGAATTAAGTAGGGAGAAGTGAGTGTCCACTAAAAGATAAGATTTTCTAAGACGAGTTTTATGTGAGATTATAACTATATGTTGTGTGAGTGCATTTTATTTGACTTGCTTTCCATGTTAAAGTAATAAAATACCATACTATTAGCCATATCTTCTATCTGCCTTGAGTCTCTTAAGGTCGTAGAGAGGACAGAAGGAACTTATTTCAGAGAATCAATCACATTTTCTGAAACATTTTCTTCTGCTGCTGCTTCTACTCTCACCTGCTTTTTTTCCCTGTACCTGCGGCATTTACCTTTGCCAACAGCGGAAGCACGGAATAAATGATCGACGCTGCTTATCACTTTGCTTTTACTGTTATATACCCTGCAATAGAAACGGTAACGGGAGTGAAATTATTATAAGTATATCAATCATTGTGGAACACTACAGCTGTTATCTCCTATATGTTTTTTAATAAGTGATTTGTTACAGGGAAGCACCACCACTTTATACACTATTTCTTGTATTGAGTTTATTCATCTGCTCTGTCAACCTCACAAACAAATGCATTATTTCATTGTAAGTTTTTATAGACCAAGGTGTCAAAGAGTAAATACATAACTGCACAATGCAATCTCAGTCTCAATATTAAGTAGATTTTGACCCCCCCCCCCCCCACACACACACATTTTACCTTTTATCTTATCTTGAAAAAATGTTTTGTATTATTTCTGCTCTCTTTGGACTTAATATTGGGTTTTATTTACTCCTGTTTGAATTGTATTTTTATAGCAACTGAACTTTTGTAGTTTACAATATGATAACTGCTCCTAATAAATAAACGTAAAAAAAGAAATATCTACTACAGGACCCCGTGAGTTTGCGAGCACTCAAAGACAAGATTTAATGATATACCAACTGTAACCAGGTTGCTCCATGCATAGAGACACTATTTGAGACCCTCTTGGCTCTTTGGGACCATATAGAGGTGGGACATTTTTTTCTTTTTTTTCTAAAGCCCCATTTTTTTCTACCCTTAACACCTCCATCGCTCATGTAAACAATATGACATGCCCACATACTTTACTGTTTGTTTAAGGGAAAATAAATAATACCATGAAACACGGTATTTAAAATGGAATTATATCAACATGTTCATTAAGGTGGCTTAAAAATAAATAGGATGAAGATAAATGGAAAGAAACAACTCTGAAAAATATATATGTCATGGTCCCAGGCTATGAAAGAAAGCCATCAGACAACATCTGACATTTTCAGGAACTGAACAATACGTTCCTTGTTTCAGGAAGGAATCCCATTTAATGAAAGTCCCACACAGGCATCAAAAGTCTCAAACATTACACATGCTTTATATTAAGGTGTCACTCATCTCTTTTTAGCCTGCAGGTACCAAACATATTTTATACATGTCAATGTCATGAGTTCACTTTGTCCAAAAAATATTTTTTTTTTTTTAATGTTTCCCAAGGACTAAGTCATTTGTGTCTAGTAATAGGCACTTCACTTGGCTTTTGAAAGTTTTAAACCTGTATCACTGACAAGAATGCCTTGTGGCCCTTTTCTCCAGTCTTGGAGGATAATGAGAATTTATCAGTAAAGCTTAACTTGACAGTGTTTTATATTTAAAGTCCCTTTTTGTAATCTAATATTAAGGTTTCAAAGGGTCAAGTCATGAAAATGTTGTTAACTCTAGATAGGCCTTAATACCTCAATGAAATAAAAATTGTCAGACAAAATTTCCATTAATTGCACAGGCATTTTGTTGACACACCATATTTCACTCGGAAAACTTTAATTTACTGAATACAATAATCGCCTGGAGGAACCATGTAAAGTCAAATGAAATTGGAGGCTTGGCAAGTTTATGCAATGGAAACTTCAAAGGTGTATTTTTGTTAAAGAGAGTTCATCTCTATCCAACAATGCTTTGTACTTGGGTTATATTATAGGGCAAGGTTGTACCCTTAGAACAGAATTAGATGACAACAGCTGTGGAGCAATCCATTTTCTAACGCTTGCCTTAGGACAACACTATCTCTGTTGATTCCAAGGATATGTTACATTTATTTACTCTGAAGGTAAATTATAGCCATAAATGGAACATGAGCAAGTGACCCCTGTTCCTCACAAAACTTACTGTAGTTTTTCAGCAATCATCACTGGTCACTAGGAAGATTCTGAAAAATTCATAAAATCTGCTGAAAAAAAAAGCATTATTGGACAGAAAGAAAAACTGTACGTTTTGCTGAAAATTTCACCTGAGTCTGTTTGGACCCTTTATAAATGATCCTTGTTATGTTCTCAGTTTGCTAAGCACTTATTTTAAAAGGCACAGATTATCAGGTTAAAATCATTCAATTTGAATTTGATATTTGATGTATTAAATATTTTACATTAAGCGGAACAGCGTGCAGAAGGAGAAAATGATACATGACCAGAGCTTCTCCAATGTTGCTGAGCTTGACTAGTGTTACTACTGAATGTCTTTATTTAATCGGAGGTGTTTATAGAATCCTGCTGTGGAGATCCACTGGTGGATTGAATAATATTGAAGGACTCTGGGTAAAATTCTAGCAAAACGCCCAACAAGTCAAGATAAAGAAGATAAAGAAGATAGCACAATTGTATATATTTACTTATATATATTTTTTTAAATCAGGGCAGAGTAGGTTGAGTACTCCTTCCATGAAACAGTTTGCTGCTAAACCTATTCTGCTATCTCAATACTTTCCTTTGCATGTTAAACACAGATGTAACGATATCACTCTTCCGGAGTAAATCAGTTTAGGTGGTTTAAGATAAATTGAAATCTATATTATATAATCATTCAGTGTGTTTATAACTTGGTTGCTACATCAATTGTTAACACAAGGAGACATCTGCTATAAATGAAGGCACATATAGTAGTATGACTATTCGTACTATATTAGTAGTATATTCTACTATTAGTAGTATAATAGAGGAATGCAAGGTGTAGGAAGAGTTTTGTAGTATTGTTATGAGAGTACAGCTTCTGTGCAAGACCTAATAATAATCTGAGTAAGATTGTTTGAGGAGAGAGTAAATGAGTTGTTTAAAACTATTCTGGTGTTGAAAGATAGGTTTAAGGCTTGGGTATAATTTTTAAATTCAAAGCAGTTCATTGTGGGTATATGGTTATTGTTCTAGTCGTCCCATTTACATTTATGTACATTTGTGTTATATTTACTTCTGTAAACATGTAGCCATTTGATAACATCTACAGGTATTTAGAGAGAGAATACAATAAGCACTGTAGCGGTGATACATGCCTACACTGTCATATGACCTGACTCAGTGACATGGGGATAACAATTTATCAAAAATTGTTCCATAAATATATACCAATATACCAGTTTCATAGTCACTTTTGGAGTATTTTTTAGATAATATTCTCTTTCCCTTTTGATATACGCCACTTATCCTTTTAACTATCTTTCACAGGAAGCACATTTGCACTATGGGAATAATTTAAGTTATGTCCAGATAAAAGACCTAACAGTTCACAGCACCGAGAAACAATTGACCTCGCCGCTCTAAGTGACATTCTATTTACAGATCATGCATTTTAAAAAGCATCCTACGAATCTGTATCATTTTTCTTTCAAGTCTCCCTAACTATAGACTAACCAAGGTAGTGTTGATATGCTTTTGTGCACAAATATACAACTACCAAATAACCTCACGTATAGTTACATTTCTAATGTATGTTTAAGTCAAGGCAAATAGCACATGTTTTATTTACATCTGTTGTGATTGTTTTTGTCATGATTTGGTCTATAAAAACATCCTTTGTAAGACTTCCGCTGCATTCTGTTAATTGCATGGGCACCTGCCAAGCTTGTTTATTGACTCTGCATGTTTATTGGATGATCGAATAAAGCACAGGCATTTAAATAGTAAGAGGCTAAACTATTTCCTCCGCAGGCAGTACACAGACGTCTCCTCCCCTAAAGCTTCCCCTTAAGACCTCCATTGATTTCTGC
The DNA here is from genome assembly GCA_019650415.1 of Pipa parva. Classification (NCBI taxonomy): domain Eukaryota; kingdom Metazoa; phylum Chordata; class Amphibia; order Anura; family Pipidae; genus Pipa; species Pipa parva. The sequence goes on along the minus strand of WMED01018669.1, from coordinate 6,206 downwards.
TTGTCATTGGAATATGTAATAGCCAAGGAGCATGCAGTTCAATTTGTCCTTTGCTGCTTATAGATTAAGAATTTCACTGTGCGTATGAAATATATCTTTGATGTCTTAAATTTCAGAAGCTTCATAGATGTGTGTAGCACTCCTTCTTCTTAGTCCCCAACAGTTTCCATTTCTTTACACCTCTTCATAAGGACATGGACTGTAGAGCTTTTTTCTACTACAGACATCTACATATGGACAGAAATTGAATATGTGATGCATGTTGGTATGTGCTGTGCAGAGCAACATACACACATTAATCAATAAATCATGTAGTAAGCTAGTATAGTACCATACCTACCATCTTAGTAATCCTATTAAACTCACAGTTTATCAGATTTATCTGCAGATACACTTGTCTTAGACAGGCTAATCTAAAATCATACAAAAGTGTGCTGGGTTCAGGGTTCAATTCCACCCTGGACTTCATCTGAATGGAGTGTGTATGTTCTCCCCGCACTTGCATAGGTTTCCTTCGGGCACTCCGATTTCCTCCCGCAATCCAAAAACAGACATCCGTGTGTGTGATTGAATAGGGAAACTAGATTGTAAGCTCCATGGGGCAGGGACTGAAGTGAATGATGAAGCTCTGTAAAGCGCTACATAATATAGTAGCACTATATAAAAATGAATAAATACAATACAAAAAAGGCCACTCTTCCAGCAAATAAAAGGTCTAGTAGGTTTGGAATCTGGAATCTGGAAGCCATTCTAAAACAAAAGGACTTGTAGACTTAAGTGATGACACCATTCAAGCGGAAATCACAAACATGGAAATTCATCAACAGAGGCAATTGCTTATAGAGGTCTAGTAACAAGTAGCAGCCAGTCAGAAGTTGGTCTATATTTCCCATATACCTGTTAATTCTAACAGCTGATTGGTTGGTACAGGTTACTAGACCTCTGTAATTTTTGCTCCTGTCGATCCTAGCTAAATATACTCACCTCACCATACACTGGGCAAGAATAGGTAAACTGGGATTAAATGGGGAATACTTGCTTATCCGTTGGTAAAACAGCTTGCTTATCACAAACTGACCATTTTACTAATTTTTAAATGTAGCTGTCACATAGCAGTAAATAACCGCATATGTTTAGTTTCTGCTATGGAAGTCACAATCCTTTCTACCAAAGCAAGTTCCATTACATTTCTTGGTACTTTATAATTGCATGTTGCTTAGTGATTGCAACCTGGCCGGATTTTCAGAAATAATTATTAATGTACGAACAATTAATACGTATTAATGTTCATACAAAGCTGGAGTTAGATTACAAACCTCTGAATAAAATAAAACAAGGCCAATAAACAGAGCCGATGTATACAATTAAAATCCACGTAACGTTGCAGTCAATCATAGAATTCCGCTTTAGGGATAAAACCAGTTCTGAATTAATTAATCATGAGGAAATGACAATTAGAATAATGCTTATACCTTTTAGCTTCTTGGAAATGTGTTGAAGTCATTAAGAAACACAAACATACATAGAACAAAGAGCTTTAAAGCATAGTTTCCAATATCAACAGACCTTGAGAATTCTCACGCCATTTCCTCCTAATTACCTTCTGATTATTCTTGCAGAAAGTTGCACAGAAAAATTTGTCTATTCTCCTAGAATCTCTCCTTCTCTAATTCAGCCCTTTCTTTGCATATTAGAGATTAGTCAAATCCCCCTTTAGACACAATTCAAGAGCCCTTGCATTGTTTTACAAACTTTCCTATATCAATGGCCTTTGGACTGTTTTACAAAAACAATTCAGACAAGTCTTTCCATCTCGCTATTTTTCTATAATACATCCGGGCAAAAGGCTCTTCAACACTTTAGTTCTAAGAGTTGCGTGAACATTTGGATGTATTAGGGACTGGATTTGGAAGGTTTTGTTTGCCAGATATATTATTCTACACGCAGTGTCTTTTAGAAAATTATAAATAGTGGAGTTATAAAGTATCAAATATAGAAAAAAAAAACACAATATTAAGTGTGTAAAAAATAGTTAAGACAAAAGTATTTGAGAATATAATTAAAATAGAGTTGGCTGCAAATTATCATTACCAGATCCTCCAGTATTAAATAAACATATTTCCTATACAAACAATAATTATATTTCCTATACATCCATAAATAGCACCTGTTTGCTGGTAACTGAAGATATGTAGCTATGCGGAAATTATTAATTAAAATGACTTTGTTCTGGCTTTACTTAGACAGGACTTCTGTGTTTACAAAGAAGGAACACAGAAAGTAATATGAATATTGCAGAGTTAAATAGCTACTAAACAGAGTTCATATATACTGTATATATATATATATATATATATATATATATATGTTTGCAAAAGAAATCGCGATCTATGAGACTCATATAATTTATATTTTCTTAATGAAAAAATATACATTTATATATTTATATACCAAAGTCCACAGATGTTTTCACTAAATTGGTCAACACCTGGGTGCTATAAGTGTTATAAACAAAACAAAAGAAGGCAGGATTCAGAAAATAGGATGAAATTTTAATGTGGCATTTCGGACAGAATTTTAGTAGACGTTTATCAAGGAGTTGGAGAATTGGAGTGAGTTAGGGTTCTGAAAAGCCTTGGTTTTGTTATACCAATAATCGTGAATATTCTAGTCTGTATCACAATATTGATGACCGGATTGTGGTTTTGGATTTCCTAGTGAAATTCCATTGCTGGTAACTCCATTTTGTTTGAGTTTCTCCGCCTTGCTCACAGATGGTTTCTCCACTACAAGTTTCCTCTTTCGTGCCTAAACTTTGCTCTTGTCCAAGTCAAACAAACCAATTTCAGTAATCTCACAAATCATAACAAATCATTTTCACAGCCATTGACCTCCAGTGCCAGCAAGACTTTTGTAACTACTTCAAAAGCAAATTGAGTAATATCCTCAAATTCTCATTCTCTTGAAAAGATACCAATTTTAGCAAAAAGCTCCCTCTTAGTTCATGAATTCATGGATTCTTTATATCTTACTATCCAGTCTAAGGTTTCTTATCTTCTTTCATCTTCACCTCTCACAACATGTTCACTTGACCTCTAGCCTTCTTTTTTACTTAAGAACTTATACACATGTCCAGTTCTTCTTAGGATAAAAATACCTGTATCACACTTCTCCTAACTTACCAATAGCTTCTAAACTTTTGGGATGTCTGGTCTGCACTTGTCTTACTATCTATATGTCCACCGTCTGCTGGACCCCTTGCAATCTGTTTTTACATACATTATATTATGGGTAAAATATTTGAAAGGTTTCTAAGAGATGCTTTCCTGGATTATCTCAATGAAAATAAATGTATAGTTTCAGAGAGAAGGTCAAAGTAAACTGAACACTCACTGAACATCATATACTATACCTTGAGTTTTCCAAAGCGTTTGATACCGTGCCTGGTAATTGGCTGGACATACTTTGTAAAAGGCTGCTACATTAAATGAGAATGCTCGGACTTTGGAAAATGTGTGTAAGTGGGTTAGTAACTGGCTCAGTAGTAGAAAACAAAGGATGGTTATTGATGGTAAATACTAATAATAAATCCCTTGTTAATAAATGGAATGGTCAGTTTATGATGATGCAATAACATGTAATTATAACAAGGGAGCATCTTGTACACCTAGAGGAAAGAAAGTTTTTGCATCAGTAGAAGGGGAAGAACAGTGAGGTTATGGAAGTTCCTGCACAACACAGAAGGTGTTCTTTACTGTAAGAGCAGTGAGGTTATGGAACCCTCTCCCACAGTCTATTTATACCAAAGAACTGTAAGTATAACAAGGGGTCATACTCTAGGTAAAGAGGAAAGAATGTTTCTACACCAGAACAGAAGGGGCTTCTTTACTGTAAGAGCAGTGAGGCCAAGGAACGCTCTACTGTCATGGAGTGAATGTGGATCCTCTTTATCACTGTTTGTGAGTGCCTGAGGCAGATGATTTTTAAATCTCTGATCACATAGCAGCGTAGCGGGAACACTCTCGACATGCACAGACAGTGTCAGGACACAAGCCCACCGAGCTATGATGGCTCTTGTGAGGATCGCACACATGACTGGGTTTTGTGCATGAGTAACATCTCTAGAGTGGCTAGTGACATCGGTCTGAGGATGTTATCATGGTGAATCAAAAAGGACCTAGAGTGTAGAAATATTACAAGTTATGAGTAATAGATAACTGAAGGTAAGTGTTAATTCATGTAATTATTCTGATTAACATATGTGTCCCTGGTGAAAACTGGCAGTCCCATTTTCACCAAAACTACTAAGTGTTCTATTTAATCTCTAATTTATGTAATGAGATTTGTTATCTTATGTTAGAGCTCCTTCATGTGATGCAATCCATACCTTCATCTCTATGTGTAGGTGTGTAATTAGTAAGGCCTTAGTGTTACGTCCTACTTCCTACTTATAATATGTAGTCCCACCTCTTCAGTGTCTATATATAGGGGTATGTGTGCAGTATCTCTTATCTTTTGCTGAGGGTGTTGTAGGAGCATCAACCTGTCTCCACCAGGCGAGTGGCTGGCTACCACAGGGACTCAAGTTAGGAGCCTGGACCTTACTGTTAACTCACCTTAGGGTGGTGAGGTTTGCAGTGTAGGCTCATTTAATTAGGTAACATTAGACCCCACCGGGACATAAGAGGCCTAGGGGGCCAAGTGTATTCCCTACCTGCATTGGGATACACAGTGAGGGTTCATTAGGACAGATGTAGGGACTAGGGAGAGCCCTGATTGGAGAGGTATCCCTGAGAAGTCCAACCCATGGCTGATTTGGGACCTGTTGAATCCTGAATTTTCCTCTAAGGGTGTATGAAACTCTGAGGAAGAAGTGTCACTCCTAGTGGTAACTATGTAATATATAGTCTTGTGGATAAAGTTGCTATTATTTGCATATGAAAGTCTGTGTGCAAATTTGTGTTCTAATTAAGTGCCTTACTTGTATATTTGGGAGCTCTAATGTATATGCTACTGCAATGATTGAAACCTCTGGCTGCTGTGAAACTGTTTATCTTTTCTATTGTTAATAAATACTGTTACCATTTTGGAAGAACTACTGGAACCCTAATCTTTGATATATAAGTAGATTTATATGTACACACCATTTAGTGTTTGATGCCTACTCCAATAAGTAAGCGGGGGTTATGCCCTGAGTTGTCTCATAGCTTGGGTAAAAAGGGTGTAAAGTTGCATCCATATGTATGAAATGTGACATTTGGATGAGTTTTAGTACATATCGCCACAAACCCATTACACTTATTTATGGGGGAATTCACCATTGAGCGAAGTGAGTAGTGCATGGTTCATCCAACATGTACTGTTGAGATTATTATGAATGCATCGAAATTCACATACAGTACATAAAATACACATCATTTGCATTACAATTGAATTATAAGAACACACACTGAGCGTGTATAATTTTATGTAACTTTTAACCATACTTTAGAATGTTAAACTTATATTGACATAACTTACTGACTCTAGTAAGGTTTGAATGTCTGTATGTTTAGTTATTTTGTGATCTTAGGAAATTCAGACTATAAAAAGTCCATGGATAGAAAAAGACTTTAAAATTACAGATGTTTTTGATTATAATTCTAAACAAGAGACAACTTAAGAACAAAAGAATGAGATTTAAACAGCATTTCTACAGATTAGATACCCAAGACAATTGCCTATCCATGTGAAGCCAGCATCATTTCACAAAATAAACTATAAACCAATAACAATAACATTTCACATTCTTGTCTTTTTTATTTTTCTCTTTAATCATTCTAGAAAACAAATAAAATCCATAGTTATTGTTTCTGTAACCCTATAACATAACCCTTAGAAGAGATAACTAATAACAGGAGAGACATTTGGGGTTTTCTATCTAATCTGCCAATTGTAAGATTTAAAGGGCCTATTCATGAAAGTTCAAATGTGACAGTCAAAGTGAATTTGGATCACTTCAGGTCACTAAACTCTTATACCAAATGTGCTACTACTTATTCACTAAGCACTGGATTCCCATAGCAAAAAAGCGAACAGCATCAGACGCAATTTCTATCACAGTGCGATGCATTCAGTTGAACAGTAGTAGGATGCATAGTCATAAGGAGCCTGAGTGAAGTGCAGTGACATCATCCTCACAATGTGCCACTAACTGTATATAAGTG
>WMED01018668.1:0-12637 GCA_019650415.1 Pipa parva | reverse complement strand
CTTGCTAACTGCGCCCAGGGCAACCGCCCAATTCGCCCATACAGCGAACCGGCCCTGATACCGTGAATGGTTCTGAACCCATACAGCATATTTCTACACTGTGAATGATTCTGTACCCGTACAGCATATTTCTATACTGTGAATGACTCTGTACCCATATAGCATATTTCTATACTGTGAATGACTCTGTACCCGTACAGTATATTTCTACACTGTGAATGATTCTGTACCCATACAGCATATTTCTACACTGTGAATGATTCTGTCCATAATGATTTTGATGCTTATGATGAACTTTTTGGAAACTTTTTTATTCACTTAATGAGTTTATGAGATTGGCTGATGACTTTACCGAGATTCATTTATTTAGACTTTCTTATAACTGACTGGCGTCCTGATTTAGGTGTTTTATATATTTTTGTTGATTTGAGTGTTTCTTTTAAACATTGTTCCCATCACTTTCACTTTTACTAGACTATAGGGGCTTATTCATAAAAGTCCATCCATTTGGCACTTCCCCAGTTTTGTGTATTCAGCAAACTCTGTGATGTAGCAAATCCATGGTACATCACACCACTTACACAACTCTCTGCATTACTCTGTGAGCTCATGGATGTGACATTTGACTATATATTAAGTGTGGGAATGCATCAAAGTGGCAATTTCAGCAAGTTCTACTCCTCTGAATGATGATTTCGCTAGATCAAAGTGGTAAAGTAGGGACTGACGGCAGGGCTTTGGGTTGGCATAAAGTGACTGTATACTCAAAAGACAAAGAAAATTTAGAGAACAAGTGACAATGTTAAGAATACTGTCGCATACAAAGGGGTATAAAAAATTGTAAGCTACATAGCTCTATTAGTTACCTTGCTCTCCTTATACCTAGTTTATTCCTTTTAGTGAAGTCACTTTCTTGTTTATTACACCATAATAGAGAACTGTAATTCAGTTAAGAATACATGTGCAATATTTTATTAAGGCGGTATCATGGAGCAGGAACTCAAGATAAGAAGATAGCTTGGTTTGGCCTGTTTGTAAAATAGAGTAACAGAACCTTACTAAACTTTATTATGGGATGTGAAAAAAAAAAGTGTTCAGTGTAGTGGACTTTGAGTACCAAGGTTAAACTGGAGGCTCAGGCAGGTAGAGGACAGCAGAGTCTAGTATGCTGAGTGCTTAAAAAGCATGGAAAACCTCACAGTTTGGCAATGTAAACTTAAATGTACCACAAAAAGCAGAGGCACCACATCTAAAAACAGAGACTTCAAACAGAATTTAATAATAACAGCATCAATAATACAGAATATATATATATATATATATATATATATATATAACAATTGAAAAAACAGTTAAAAGGTGTACAAATGATTTAGAGAGTTATTGAGTAAATAGTTACAGTTGCATAGAGATCTGAATTCCCATCTATTTGCCACTTCCTCATGTTATTGGTTTATAGATTAAACTCTGCAATGTGGCGAATACGCAACCTATTCGGGTGCATTATGGAGCACTGCATTACTTTGCATGTGTGTACACAGGTACTTCTACTATTCACTAAGCTACGTAGTATCTTGAAAGTGAACTTCTCCAAATTCACCTGTCTGACTTTGCCACTTCAAAGTGGTGAATTGGGGGGTTGATGGCAGGGCTCTGGTGTGGTGTAAGGCAATTATTCATTCAAAAGTGACAATGGTGACTGCGATTAAATGACAACATGACCTAGGGACAAGGTGACATAGAAATAGACAGAATATTCATAGAATACAGTGAGTGGAACAGTGAGCCTATTTTGGTGAAGCGACTCGAATTGTAGCGAGGTGAATTTAGCAGCAAATAACATTGGCAATAGTTGTATTTACAATTAGCAAATGAAAAACAAGCTGACTGGAAAAAGACTAGGAATTCATAAAAATGAAACCTAACCAAACAAATCATGAATTAAAGACAAGCCCCACATACTAGGACATGACTAGATGTAATAACATAACTAACATATACACATAATAGTCCAATGCAAACGATAAATGGTTTCTGCTTCTAGCAATAAACGTCTTTGTGCAGATGTTCAAAATACAAATGAGAGATTGCAGAACTAATGTGCAGCATCCATGAAAAAAGGGCAAATAGTATGGGAATAAGCTGTTCTTTAACGATATAAGTCTTAAGTGCCACCATAAAGATGGATATGAGTTCAGCAGTTCACTGATTCTTGGCAGCCATAACTTCAACTAGTTTAGTTAGGTGCTGCTATCAGTTTAAAATGGTAAAACACTCAGGGTTCACACGAGTGTATAATGCATGGCACATCATACACTCGTGTGAAGAAAAAAAAGAAAGAAAAATACGCTGTGGCGTATTTTTCAATTGTACTTACCACCAACAGTGTGAACGCTCCCTTGGCGTTCACAACACTTCCTGTGTGTCGCATTTTGGGCGCGGCGTATATACACCGGCCAAAATGTGACACACAGCGTTCCGGACCCAGTATATGCGTGTAATATACGCTCGTATGTCCGGAACTAGGTATCATCGGCTTTTATTAAGCAGTATATTTTCTTACACAAGAGTATGATGCGTAGTGCATCATACGCTCGTGTGAACCCAGCCTCAAAAAGGCTAATCTGTGTTCAATTCAGTGTCATTCAAATCATAATATTTGTAATATTTGCCAACATAGCTAATGTTTAACTCATAGCCATCTTTGCAGCAAAAATAATGGCTTATGTGAATAGGGAACAAGAGAGACCATCAGCTGTTGCACTGTCAACTACTAGCCTAAATCAAATAGTTTCCAGGCATGATTGTTGTTTTTAATACTGCTGGTATTAAAGGTAATAAATAGTAAGAGCCACCCAAAGAAAAGCAAACACTACGGATACAATGTAATGCCTCTGGAAGGTAAGACTGCTATTTCCCATTGAAGAAACCACCAGAAGAAGTCCCATCTGGATCATTTTGACGTACAAACATTGGAGTGTCTTTGTACAAGATTCAGTGAGGTCCAAAGAACAGATGAGCCTTTCAAAGGGTCCCAATTTGTGCAGCCCTTGACTGTTAGTGACCCTAAACTAATTAGGGGATATTTATAAAAGTCAAAACGTTTTTTGACCACTTACCAGTGGAGAAACAGTGTTTTTTTCATTCATGCAGGTATTGTCTATTAAAAAAACCTTTAATTGTCATGGCGAAAGTTACGTTTTTACAATGAAATGTTGTTTTCGATCTTCTATAAATCACTCAGAACCTTTATAAATAAGAGTTTGATTGTATGTGATCTACTAGGTTTTTTTGTTCCTGGTTATATTATGAATTCGAGGCCCTGCATGGTCTGAATCCTGTTAGTTAAAAAGACAGTAACACCAAAAAAAATAAAATGCCTTAAATGCATTTAAAGTGACTATAAATTCAGTCCTGCTTACAAAAATCCTAAACTGTGACTATAAAATATGATTTTTATATATTTAGCTTTAAAAATTCGGTTTTGTGTGGCACTTTCTAAGTATGGTATTTCTAATATATATATATTTTTGTAAACATATACAACATGGCTGCTATGAGTAAAGATAAAACAGACGGAAAGCGGTTTGACCTTTTCTCAGTTGAGTAACTCTCATACAGGACTAGACACTAGAAGATAGTAATGTATCCTGGTGATATTATACTTGTATTGCATAATGCACTCTTTCCCATGTCTGTATGAGATTTGTATTGCTGAACTGTATTGCTGTACAACGCTGCATAAATTTGTGGCGCTTTATAAATAAAATGATACATACATACTTTTGTTTGTCTTTGCCTGAACAAGAAGTTTTCCTAGACTGTGCTGGTGAGTTATATCTCTGCAAGACAGCTTCCACTTTGCTGTAATCCTGTTACTCTGTTGTGTTCCTGAGACATCCAATTCTCCTCTGCTGTGTCCCTGAGACTTACAGTTCTGCTCAGCTCTGTTCCTGTAATATCCAGCTCTGCTTTGCTGTTGTTCCTGTGAGATCCAGTGCTACTGTCCTGGCACAGTCCCGCATCCACCTGTGGGGGGTTATCCTGGGGGTCGCAACCTAGGAGTGCTTTTGTGGGGGTTAAAAGTAAAGACCAGAAGCTCCTTGGACTCCGTGCCCCAGGATTAACCAGTGATAATCCCACATTGGAGAGAAAATCCACAGATATCCCTGTGTGTCATAACAGTGGGTCACTAGACGTATATAGTACTGTCTCAGTTAGAAACATGGATAACATTGCATAAACATCTAAAACATGTATTTTCTGCCTATAGGGAAGAGTGCTCCCTTAAACCTTAAAATCTCTCTTCATCCTGTCTCCTCCACTTTGTTTAAACTGACTAGAGTGGATTTAATGATAGAGACCAATTACAGATCATAGCTCTCATATGCAATAAACCAGTCAGTCTGTCAATGGCACACAGTCGTTATACAGTGGTGGTGGCCATTGTGAGTGCCATTACCTTAATAGTTTGTACACCTAGGTGCACTTTTATCATATAGTAAGACTGTTTTTTCAACCACAGTTATATTTTTCATTTTTCCCCATTTTGATTGTCAGATAATTGTTCATGTTTAAAATCAGCCCCTGTGCAACTCCCTAAAGAATAATAGGAATCTGGTTGCAGGAACCTTCAGATCTGAGTAATTGTTGCAGACACAACTGTAAATTTCCCCATTAGGAATCTACAATGACTTTCTGTAGCAGCATCTGGGCTGTAATGAACTAGTTGGAACTAAGCTGATAATTGTCCATATTCTGTAACTAATAAAGCCACATAAGAAAAATACTGGATGTGCTACGTGCACATCTATCATGTGGTCATTTTTCAGCACCAGTAAGGAGTGACCTTCAAGTCCACAAATGGTGTAAAGGGAGCCATAGACATTAATTCTGTTTGCAGTAGATGTTATCCTATACGATCGTGGATAGGGAACAAGGGATTCAAAGGGACTACCACAATTACATTTATTATTACTCTCCACCAGTGAATGGAGGAAGGGTATATTTTAGCAGCAGTAATCTCCCTTTAGACCTTGTAAAGGAAGACCCAGGGATATAACATTTTAAACTTTAATGGTATATTGGCTATTGGTAGAAAATAATAAAGAAAGTAATAACTATCTTGCCTGCCTGTACTTTGTCTTATTTAGAACCACCACAGTGCGTCAGGAGCAAAGAACTGGATGCTCTGATTAAAATCAAATCCTTTGCAAAAGTAGCAGCTAGAGAAAAAATAATCACGTGGAAAACTCATTGTCAACAACTTGGTCTACTTCAATAAAGAAAGCAAACTGTTATTGGAACAATAATAATTAAATCAATAATGGTGACTACTCACCATACTTTTTACCACAAAACATTAGCTAATATTGATTAGGTTGTTTGATTAAAAGTACTGTTTGCTGTTTAAATGAATGCATGGATATAATGCAGAGCGCATTTCAGTGCAGCTCTATAATTTAACCTCTTACAGTATACAATGCCATCCCTTGCATTACAGTTACATACTCTACACTATGGTCTACAAGGAATTTGTTGGCTTCTGAAATCTACAAGCCAAACTCTTGGATCATAAGCATATTTAGACCTCACATAGACAGATCTAGAAAACAGATTACTGTATTTGCTGGCGTATAAGACTACTTTTTAACCCCTGAAAATCATCTGAAAAGTTGGGGATCGTCTTATACACCGGGTATCACTTTTTTCTCTCCTTACCTAGCTCCTCTGTTGCCCGGCTGTCTGTGCTGAGCGCTACAGCATTACTCCCCCAGCATTGATGTAACTCATTGATGTAATTTCCTGTGAGTGACAGGAAATGTAATCATTGCTGGGGAGAGGAAACGCTATAGCGCTCAGCACAGACAGCTGGGCAACAGAGAAGATAGGTAGGGAGAGAGAAAAGGAGGGGGGCGAGCACTAAGATAGCGCCCCCTCCTTCAGAGGGTAGGGCTTGTAGGGGTAGCACAGTGTGATGGTGCTCTGATAATCTTGGAGACAGGGAGGGCTGGGCAGGCAGGGAGAGCTGACCAATCCAAGCAGGATTTGCCTTGGAAGAGGGGTAGTCTTATACAGCAAGTATATCCCAAACTCTATATTTTAACGGGAAAAGTTATGGGTCATCTTATACGCCCAGTCGTCTTATACGTCAGCAAATACGGTAAATAAAAATCATGAAGATTATGGCTCCACTGTATTTTTCAGATAAAAAAAAATGTATTTATTTTAAAAAAAGGTTTTTGTTTCAGCATTACTTAAATATTTAATAAAGTATATTTTTCACTGACTGAGTGGGAGCGACTTTCAGCTGGGGGCAGAATGTTATGTTTCCCTTGAAATGCAACTTCTAGTTCAAGTTCGGAAAAGCATTAAATGTCAATATGTTTTGCAAGGATGGTTTCAATGGGAGAAAGAGTAGTGATGTATAGACTGGAATCAGGAATCTTAGTTACTGACAAAGAAACTGTTTAAGGCATTCAACATGTCGAAAATAAAATCATAGCCCTTTTTATGAAACAAAAATTCAAGGTCTCCTTCGAGCATAATTTACATGAGTACCCAGCTTTCCTATTCCTGCAGGGTCACCTTGACCAAACTCCTCCTTCATAATGAATTCTCAAAAACCAATGTTTTACGTCTCTACTGTTTCTTATTTAATGTAAATTTCCTCTACAGCACACACTGAATCCTTTTATGGTGAGGTTACTCTACACTGGATTCCTGTTTGTGACTGTCCCCATAGGCTTAATTGGACAGGCAATACTTCCTGTTCCCCAAAAACCTGGATTTGTACTTGCTTTCCAGCTATCTGGAAATCTGCAAGCCAAACCCATGTTGACATGGGTAAACGTAACAACCATCTTATTTCTTTTTCTTCTCATCTCACAGTGGTAAGTCTATCAAAACAGTAATCTCTGTATAAGAAGGTTTACCCACATAGTAAATTAAGTAATTTAAGGGGATAAGACTAATGGGACATGGCTATGTACTGAGCATGTCAATAGAAACCAGGGTCCACTACATTACTTTGTTATAGACCTCATGGGTGATTGGTGAGAGTATAAAGACTATAGTTAGTGCTTTGTAGTTGAAAGTCAGATCAGGTATTGCTAGCTGGAAATCCCTACAGTCAAAAAGCACCAGCAGGAAACAATTCACACTGCAATTTTAACGAGTCCTGCACTGGAAATAAAAGGCAGACTGTCTTGACCAGCCAAGTAAAATAAAAGAAGATCCATGGTACTGGATCCATGGCACTTTGAGGAAAGCCTATCCTCACCTGATTTAATCAAGAACATATACTGTACATCTACAGCAAGATGCAGTGCTTGCTAATTATCTAGAGTTTATCTTGGGTGAACAATTACTGTAGCATATTTTCTTGATTTTATGTCTAATGGCTTTAAATTAGCTTCTTCCTTTCTATATTATGCCTTAACTTTTTTGCAAGTGTACTCTTTCTCACTCTTTGTTTTAAAAACAAAAATATGCTGCCAAAAACACTTGTATTTACTTTATTAATGCAATCTACCTGTAAATAAACTCAATACAATCAGCAAAGCCCAGTCGAATGGATTTTAATAGCTGTCCTTTATCAGCTGATTAGATAACATTTAATTAACAGAATCAAATTCAGTGACCAGTAGCGTGCATAACAGCCACATTTGATTTTGAAGTAAAAAAATGAATGAAGGACAATCTACAGTTCTGCCTCAAATAGTAAAAGTGTTCCATCCCAACCTAATGCAGCACCATCTGGTTCAATCACACAGCAAAAAGAAAAGAGAGATCATATGGAAATAAAGAACAAATGCAATTTAACTGCTGGAAGATGTAGCCAAGGTATTTAAAAAAATCTGTCAGACTTTGTAGCTTGTTTGTGTCCCTGACAAATTAATGATGGAACCATTCTGAAACCTACAATTTATTATCAGTAGGGAACGAATAAGAGTTTACTGATTACAAGTGCCTTTAAACATAAACACCATCTTCTTCAACTAAGTTTCTTTTTATTATCATTAAAGAGATAACACAGTTGTCTGATTTCTCAGAAGATGCATTCTGCTAAGTCTATAATTGCCATTGAACACACGGCATAGTGTTCTTAATGACAAACTAAGAACTCCATAAAAGTTTTTGTTGAGCCGTCCTAACGCAACATCTATAAAAACCTCTTTTTAAATTTATTTTAAGGTGACAATTTATCTTTTTTTAAAAAGCTAGAGATGTGCAAGTGTGCCCGAAACATTGTTCTCAGGCATTTACATAGGACAAATTAAGCAGCATTATTTACTCTATTTAGGAACACTGGACAGATCTAATTTAATCACTAATCCAACCTAATAATGTTAGTAAGTAAATGTCTGTGGAGAGTGGATCAGATGAGCAAATAATAAGGTTACAGTGAGAGCTATGGTCCTCCAGAACATAAACTTATTTATGAGGGTGATTTGGAGTAACTGTAAACAAAAGAGCCAGTAACTGCCTGTGGTGTGTGCCACTGTAGAGTTTACACCAGTGGCTCTCAACCTATTTTTAGCTGTGACCCCTGCGATGACATCATCATGCCAAACGTATCTGTATATGGGCGGACCACCTGTAGAGAGATAGAGGAGCAACGTGTTCCAATGGCCTTACATGACCCCTGTGAAAGTGTTGTTCAACCCCCAAAGGGGTCACGACCCACAGATTGAGAACCGCTGGTTTACACCAATGGGAAACACCAAACACAAACCAAGCATGTAACTCTGGACAATACTTGTAACATTCTATTCAAACAAAAAAAAAACCTCAGGAACTACAAATGGTTAGGTAGGGGTTGATGTACTTAGGTAGGTCTATAATAAGGTTAGGACCCCCAACCCCATAGCACTGATGGAGTTGGGACCATAGGAGAGGGTTAGCGATTGATCCCCTGTAGCTGAGGACCCGCTTCTGATAGTGATCACCCCCCCCCCCCCCCCCCCCCCCCCCTTAGCAGTTGATGGGAGTAGGAGAGATAGGGGTCCCAGAGATCCTTACTTGTTTTGTTTATGCCCCCCTAACCCTCATGTAGATCTGGGTAGGGTGGAAGAGGAGCCACTCCTAGTGAGCCACTCCTAGCAGTACCAATTCTCCCACCCTGTCTAGTACTGGGGGTGGGTGGGGGTGGGTCCTAGGATCCCATTCTTTTTAATACTACATGCTCTCCAACCTCAAAGGGAGACAAAGGGGTTGGGGGAAGGGAAGTAGCTCCTATGGAGTAAGGACCCCTATTAAACAGGGTTTGTGTAGTTTATACTACCATATTTTTCATTCCATAAGATGTACCTGACCGTAAGACGAGCTTAGTATTTTAAGTTGGAAAATTAGAAATAAAAAATATTCTGAATTAAACGGTGTGCTAAAATATTTAATAAAACATACCACCCCTCCCCTGCCTGTCCTCCTTCCCCTGCCTACCCTCCCCTTCCAAACTTCCTCCAGCATTCTAGTGAGCTGCCTCCTGTCATTGCTTCTCCACACTGAGCTAAGTTGTGCGTTATGGCGCACATTGGTGCCTTCAGTTCTTGTTTGCTCTATTTGCTGTGGATTGGGTTGCTGCACTAGTAGCAGATGAATCCACTGCGAATTGGGCCACTACTAGTGCAGCTCAGCATGTTCAGCTCTTGTCAGCTCTATTCACTGTTTATTCAGTTGCTATTAGCACAGCTGCCGAATTCATGGCGAATAGAGCTGACAAGAGTCAAAGGTGCCAAGGAGTGCCGCCATGCACAACTTAGCTCAGTGTGGAGAAGTACTGACAGCAGGCGGCTCGCTGGAACATTACACTAAGGTAAGTACTCTGAATTTTCTTCAGTTTCTGCAGGCCGCGGGTGGGGGTCGGACTGGCGTAACGGCACTCCGCTCTACTCACACCCCACAGCAAGAACATTCGCTTCACAAGACGCACAGGCATTTTACCCCAACTTTTGGGGGAAATAGTGTGTTTTATGGAGCGAAAAATACGGTAATTATTTCCTTAGTACTAATATTACAGTAGCACTATGGAAATAATTCTTTTTTAAATCAGTTAACCGCTTACTTGCCAGTTAATGATTATCAGTGCTAGGTAGGGTGGTGATATAGGGGGGGATGGGGGTTATGATGGGGAGGATAGTGGAGATGTAGGGGTCCTGTGGGCCCCCAGTATAGGGATTCTTAGTGCTGCAGTGCTAAGTCTAGCATTTAATGCTTCAGTTACCGCTGTGATAAGGAATACTGCAGCGGTAACTCTGCTGTTTTTTCAATTCATTTTTATTCTCTTCAAATTAAATTTGTTTTCCCTTTAAATATGAAAATTTTATTGAGCAGAACGAAAAGAAATTCCATCAAAATGAATCAAATTGGCTGATAATCTATTTTTCAAATTTAGTAAATATGCCCCTAATGTGCTTAAGGTTTACTTTCCCATTTCTAAATGACTGCACTAAATCTTGTTAACCTAAAATGCTATTGAACCAATTAATATTTATAACCATAAACCACGTGTGTTTATTTGGCTATGCATTTGTATTTTAATGTATTTTAATTGATATTAATTTATAACTATCCACATACATTTTATGTAAATGTGCAATTTGTACATGATATGACTTTAACAGGATAAAATGTGGTGTCTGGATTAAAATCTAGTTTCAGACTTTTATAAAAGCTGTGCACTACTTTCTGAATCCTAATGACGGTTTAACAGAAATCTAAAGCATTTTGCAGTTTGCCCTTTAAAACTGCTGTGCAAGATCTTACTAGCTTTTTAGTGTAGGAGAGAGGTTGGAGACCTTAACCTGTTCAAAATCCAATCCAAATATCATTATCTTGAGATTTAAGATAGCTTATATGAATTATGATGAAAAGCCAAACAGATAATACATTCTTTAACACCATTCAACATCAAGTATACCTGAAAAAAGACACTTACAAATAAAAATAAATTATTTTTGAATTACAATTATTTTTCCTTTAATTAACCTCTAAAGGAGAACTAAAGTAAAAAATAAAAAAGGACTGTTAAAATACTTATCTTATACAGAGCCGAATGATTACAGTCACAGCATGAGCTGTGCTGTAATTAGCTGGCAGCCGATCATTCTTCACAGCGCTGGCTGCCAGCTTCTCCCACCTTGCTTTACCTTGGTTGTTTTAGGGCTTAAACATCATCACGTTCATTGCAGAAGCCAATGAGAACGCTCTCCGCAATGATGTAGAAGTCGGTGAAGCAGGAAGAAGGAGCTGTGTGCTGGCTTCTCAGTCAGCCAATGTGCTGTGAAGTAGGCATCGGGGGAAGCTTCAGCTGCCGGCTAATTACAGCACAGCTCATGCTGTGACAGCAATCAATCGGCTCTGTATAAGGTAAATATTTTAACAATCCTGTTACTTCAGGACTCCTTTAATAAAATATTATGCTCATTTGACATGTTTGTCACGTTGTGGGCGCATCCACATTGGCCTATTGGGCTCGAAGGGGCCGTGCGCATTCTCTGTTTACATGGTAGAGCGCATGCGCATTGGATACATCCTACCGGCGCGCTGGCGTCATTGATGGGGGACTGCCATGTGAGACGCGCATGTGCCGTGGTTTACACGGCGCATTGGAAGTCTCCACATACAGACGCACGCCGCATCATTTAGATGCGCCTTCTTGGTGGATATACATGATGCCGGCATTAGTGAGATGGCGATCGCATAAGGTATTCTAATTATTTTTAATTATATCAATGTTATGATTTATTCCTGCTTCTGATTAATGGTTTCAATCCTCTGGATGTTGTATCTTACTGACACTCCCAAAAACCGCCTCTTTTGGCCCCAATTTATGGTATTTAAAGCTGGGTTAGTTCATTGTTTTTTATTCTCCTGATGAAGCTGCAGACAACAAGCAGTGAAGCGCGTAGAGAGTTACAGCTGTTTTTACAAAAAATGCTTATCTACTTCACATGTTTGTGAGTATGTTTTTTACCTTTTTTGTTAAATAAATTTTATATGTTACGCTATGATGGGACTTCTCCTGTTTTTATGACCTAAAGACCTATACAATCAAGTTTGAAACCTGAGTCTGGTTATCTTTTGAACGACTTGATATCCTTTGGATCGTTGCTTTGGAGTATCTTCCAGTTATCGGTCCATTCAGTGACCATTACATGCGTAATATTCGCTTTGATTTGGTGAGAGTTCCCTAAATAGGAGTGTCGTTTGACACTTTTGTTCACCTGGAGGTGGATCATTTTCCGAATTTCACGAATTTCACCGTTATCATCACTATAGTTTTACTTGTATTGGTGGTTGCTTTATCTTTTCTAATATACGCCTTTTTATGGTAATGCACTATTGTGCGATTTTTTTCTGCGCTTTCTCCCACAGAGTTATTTATTTCTTGTATGAAGAGGAGTATGAAAAAGCCTTATTGAGAAAGCTGCATATTTTGGGACATTTTCTTTATTGATTTTGATTTTCATTTGAGTATTCCTCACATATTGTTTTGCGCTGTATCACTTTTTTGGCATTTGTATTTTGGTTATTACATTATATTATGTAAATGTTTGTAATAATGCATTATACCTTAAATTGTACCTGTCACCTCAAAACTCTAATACTAATTTAGGTTGTACTAATGAAATAA
>WMED01018667.1:2449-12637 GCA_019650415.1 Pipa parva | reverse complement strand
CCAGCTCTGGCTCCCTCCTGTTTATAGACAAAAAAAGTGAAAGACCCTCCAAATATATGTGCACACAAAAAACCAATCAAATTTATTGGTATCAAAAACACACAAATCAAAAATAGTGAAGAAATATGTCATAACAGACCAAGGCCTACAAGGTAGGACAGAAATATAAAAGCAAGTTAAAAACTCTTAAAACAAAATACAAAAGGCAGCTGCATCAGGGAGGTATGTCATATAAACGGCTACAATAGATGCAAGTTGCTAAATGTGTGACACTGCTGAATAGTGTATGTGAGCCTAATGTAGTCAAACAAATGAAATATATGAGACTATACCGTCCAGTCAGATAGTCAGGCACTCCATCTCCAATGATAAAGGAGTAATCCGGGAAATAAATAAATTCCAAACTCTGCCCCGGTGCAATGTTATGCACAAAACTTGCTTTTATATTTCTGTCCTACCTTGTAGGCCTCGGTCTGTTATGACATATTTCTTCACTATTTTTGATTTGTGTGTTTTTGATACCAATAAATTTGATTGTTTTTTGTGTGCACATATATTTAGAGGGTCTTTCGCTTTTTTTGTCTATATTCAAATTTCTTTACCCTCCTGTGTTGCACCAACTATATTCTATAGGTAAAATTACCATAATTATGCTAATTAATACAAGTTGAGTGTGCTCACTATAATTTTTTCCGTTAAGCTATTGCATATTTCTGTCCCTCCTGTTTATGTCAGACCCCAGTCTCTGTAGTCCCCTCCCTTGATAATGAAGGTTACTTTTGGTGCACACTCTATAGGCTAGTCTTTCTATCACCCTCCTCATTCACAGATGCAGAATGTTAGTACTGGGTTGCCAGGTTTCCTATTGGTGCTTGAGAAGGTACAATAATACCATGTACTTAATTAGCTGTCCCTCAGGTCATTCACTCCAGCCATACTTCCCCTGATTGCTGCTGTCCCTACACAAAAATACCAGTCCCACACTACATCACAACCTCAAAGCAAAAGTTAAAAAAAAAAGGGGGTTGTGAACAGGATATGGTGTGGGAGGAGCATAAATAGTCAGAAAAAAGGTAAAATGTCATTAGAGTAGATAAGGAAGGATGCCAATACAGCTGCATATATTATAGTGAGATAATGTTGTCGATAGTTAGACATCTTGCCAATTCTACAAGCAATTAATTGTTTGTCTTTTACCGCTAACAATTCTTGACAACAACAATCCTCTATGATAACATATATTATATAAACAATGTCAATGTAACTCTGAACACAATTTTACAGTCCGTAAAATTTTTTATTTCATTTTTTTTTTTATATCATGGACTCCATTGCACTTTACTTTGATTATTCGATTACTTGATTTGTAAATCACTGCCATATATTTTTCAACTGTCGTTTATGCCGGAGACTGGAGAGATGAGTAACACAATTTCAATCCTTGTATGTCCTTATGTACATATGTAGAATTGACAAATAAATATCTATCTAAAGAAAGTATTAGCGTCGTAAGGTGAGACTCAATGAAGAGGAGGCTAGGATTGTTAAAATTCTGTTGCTGTGAGAGATAGTCAGCTAATCAATCAAAATCAAATTTCACTTAGAAACATGATTTAACTGATTTTTTTTTTTTTAATTGTAATCCCTTCCTGCAGAACACAAAGATATGTTTTCCTAAGTAGGGGCATGGATGGAGAGATTAATGTCTGATGTTTTCATTTTTAGTGTACAGGGGAGACTAACAATTATCAGCAACACCCTACAACAAATAGGAAAATTCATCACCAGGTACAATCTTTTATAGAGGTCTAGTAACTTACAGATGATTGGTTGTTATGGGTTATTAACTTATTACATCTCTAAAACGATTGCTCCTTTGGATGAATTCCCCTAAAAGTGCTTTGTTTCAGAAGCCAAGGTTGTTAGAAGGAACTGAATTTGGTCTTAATACTGAAATAATGATGTGAGTTAGTGCATATTATATATCAGTAATTAGTAATGAAAGGCACAGGTGGCTTTGGCGGCACTGACGCCTTTAAAATAGATTAAGAAACTAGCAGCAGATTAGTGTCATGATATAAGCCATCTTTATATTGAAATGCACATATCTATATGCTCCAATGTGCCACATAATCCCCCTGCAATACACTTTACTATGTTCTAAATTCACTTTATTAGAGGGTGGCACTGTGTTAGCTGTGAAATAAACTAGAAAAAAAAAGTTTTGGAGATAGAAAAGAAAAAAAGTCATGTAACGTTGGTACCTTTTATTAGCTAACTATATTGGAAGCAATCATAAGCTTTCACGGAAGTAAGGCCCTTTTGACAAACAGTTAACAAAGCGTTAGGCTTCATCACAGTAAAATTCTGTGCACAATCCACCTTTCCAGTCAATGGACAAAGCTATGGGATTTCTCACAAATGTACTCGAATTTATCCATCAATGCCTAACCCCTATCATGTGAACTATGTTTTGGTGTCACTGGTCCTTTAATCCATCAGTGACCCTCTTCTGCCTGAATCCTTAAACATTTCTCTAATACTATATCCCATCTGCATATTTAAAATAGTTTGATTATAAATATTATTATTTTGGTGAATAACTTGTGACTTTGAAGGACATCATATGATACATATTACATGATTAGTTTACAATTTAAAAAAATGCTTGTATATTTTGAAAAAATGACCAAAACCAAAAAACCAAAATAAAAAAAAACTTGAAGTGTTCTTAAAATGTACAAAAAGCAACACTTCAAAATGATCTGAAATTTGTAACATTCATTTTTGAAACACGATGGCAGAATTAAGATTTAAGGCATTTGACTGAATCCAGAGAGTCCTGCTGTGTGCATATATCAATGCCTTTACCAACATGAACACCTGCCACCTCCAGGCATCAATCAAAAAAACAAAGAAACAGTGGTAGGTTTCTCCGTTCTCTTTAAATCTTGTCAAAATGTGAAAATGAAACTGCGGCAAAGGAGAAGTGTTATGAATACCTCATAAAGGTTTTACAGAGGATGTTGGCAGTAATCATTTTTTGTCATGTAACTATTCTTGTTTTCTTAGTTTGCCACGTCCACACAAAAACACAGAGCAAATGAACATCAGAATGAATGATTATGTAACTCATGTTAGTATTTACTGATACAAAGATGGTAGAATAATGAAAGGTCAACCTCCTATGATACAGGAGACTATAAAAACAAGTGTGTGAAAGTGATTTATTTATTGTCTGTATTTATATGATGCAGCCGTTTTGCTGAGATTAATCATTCACATCATTTCTTGTTTCTGTAGAGCTTACGATCTAATATTGCTTTGCTACACAATTAGACCCTTAGATTGCACAATGGAGAAAACTGAAGTAGCCATAACAAGTTCATTCAAACTTCATCAATGTTACACAACAGTCACTGAACCACTCGACTGCCCCAGGACAGAAAGCTATTTTAAGGGGCTGGTGTTTGGATTCAAACCCTGGCCTCCAAGTTTATAGACAGGAGACTTCCTGATCTGCCATGAGAGAAACTGTTTGCTTTCTCTGTAACTTATTCTTGTCTTGTGTTTACTTGTGTATCTGCCTGTCTGTTGGCCAGTTGGATTGGGAATTCAATCAGAATCACTGAAGTTTGACTGCTAACCTGAATATATTCTTGAATTCACTTGCTCTCCTCATGTCTTTCATAATTAGTATAAAGTTCAACCTATCAACCTATTAGTGAATCTGTCTGTTACCCAAGTGCCTCCCTAAATAAAGCTTCAATTGGACCTTGCCTGAGCAATTAGTTTACACTTTTTAAGCCGTGAGCAGTATCAATGCAAAAAAAAAACAAACAAAAAAACACATTATCATTTTGCTTAAGAGTTGCAATTCCGCTTCCTGATTTCTTGGAAATCTTGTTCTTCAGAATTTCTGGTTTGGTGTCTGGTATCCAGTCTACAGTTGTGGTCCCAGTTTGGTTTGCTACAGTGGTTCCATCTACCTGCTTGCTTCCTGATTCCAGCATCTATCACAGCAATTCCTGTGCTTGGCCAGTTTCCTGATTTCAGTTCAGCTGTTCAAGGTCGTGCTATCAGTTACTTTCAGAGCTGCAGTTACTTCAGGTGGGGCTCCCCTAGGGGCCACCATGTGTGAGAAAATGGCAGGGAAGCCCAAGTTCCCTTGCAGGGATCCCTTTTGAAGACTGGAGCGCTCATTATAATCCACAACCTATTTCAGTACACAGCTAACAGCTATTCTAACATACTCCCATAACAGATACAAGGTCAAAGGGTTGTCATCAATGAAAACAAAAGCATATAAAGAAAAAAAAAATTTTATTTGCAGTTATTAATAGAGATGATAAAGAGCATACTCTGACCACTAGATGGTGCTGCTGTGTTTACACCTATGGAAAACATCTTTACTGAAGCAAGTGACATATATTTCCTTTAAAGGTATACACACATATGTAGACGAAGACAAAAATGAAATGCAAAAGTACATTATATTTACCTCCTTCAAAGAAAATTTCTACAAAAAGAATTTTTAAGCAGGTTTCAATAGAAGTTGCATTAATACAAGGATAACTACCTCTACCAGCTGATGCCAGTGTTCTATAGGCTTTCTTGGATTTGCCAACATCTCATTCCAGTGTTCTCTGCCAGGCATATCAGCATCACTTCCCACTCGGCACATTCCAATCACCTCATTGTGCCCTATACTAGAGAAAAAAAAACCAACAAATTGAACTATTAGTCACGTGTACTTCCCAGAGCTCTGATTTTCTTTTTCTTTGACACAGAAACACTAAAATCATTTCATCATCCGTTGTGCTTAGGGAAGGAATATAAAAATAGGGCCCTCAAGGGAGCCGTTCCCCAGTTGCAACTGCAGTCATCTTTAGGCAGCTAGTGGGTCCATCTACTTCAATGAAGTGGCCCAATTATTTGTTACACCTATGTGAAAGGGGACAGCATTTAAATCTTGACGATCTCATTCATAAAATGTGCAAACTGTGCTCCTGGTTAGGTGTTTCATAGAAATATCAGCAAAAAGAAAAAAACTTTGCAGGTCTTCATCTTTTACACCATTGGTTCTCAAATCTGTCCTCAGGTTTCATGAACAGAATGTATTCTGTGGATATCCAAAAACAAAACAATTGAATTTTTAAAAAAGGTAAAATGTGTGTAAGTCTAGGGGTGAGGGAGTCTGGGAGGTCTTGAAATACTGCAACCTCCTTCTTGATGCAGCTGTTCTTCATTCTGCAGGTTCCAGGGTTATCATGATTCCTCTACAGCTTCACCTCCTCTCCATCACTGATGTGAGTAGTTGGAGAAGCGGTATAAGGTCCCAGTACTGCTACGGTGCATGTGTGCACCAGGGAGAAAATAGAAGACAGCAAGTGCTGGGAATCATTATGCTGGAACCTACAGGTTGAATTGTGACTGGAGGAAAAATCAGGAGGCAGCTTTTGACAAAAAAAACATTGATCAGTAAGTATATTTAGATCACCCAGGCTCCATCACTCCTATAAATACAAGCGCTTTAGTTAGCTTTAAAGGGATGATGGGAAAGTCTTACAAACCCTCCACTACAAAACATCTCAGTCTTGTCTAAATGTTTTACTATTTAAATAAAATCTGGGCTAAAATATACTGAAAAAGGAAGAAAAAAACAAAACTTTTCCTGTATTGTCATCATATTTAGAGGATATTTCAATAGGATTTTCTGTTTTCATCATTGTCCCCCAAGCAATGACTAGTTTACACAAAGTCAAGAGTGGTAAAGAAGGAGCTAATACTGAAAGACGTAGCTGACAACAAAAATTTCAAATCTTTTAAAACTGACTGCAAAATGTAATAAACGACACAAAAATACAAACGTTACCACTTTTTGAGCATTTTGCCCTTTGATAAATATTCCCCTAATCTGGAATCCGCTCCAGATGTTTCATAAAACAGTATTCCCTATGGGGCGGATGCTAATTAAAAGTATTAGGCAAATTTCAGTGATTGGCTATTTTCTGTTCCACCCTTAGCAGGCTTTTATAACACAATACTACTACTACTACTACTACTACTACTACTACTACTAATACTACTACTACTACTACTACTACTACTACTACTACTACTACTACTAATAATAATAATAATAATAATAATAATAATAATAATAACAAGAAATTAGTAATTGAAAAAAAAAATTGTTGCCCTTTGAAAATGTTCTTCTTAAAGGGGAACTGTCAATAGCAAGAGAAGCAGCATCCTTTATTTTTGCAGATCCCATTTTCTAAATTGGAATCTGGGAGGATGATGATAGTTGTAGTTCAGATGAAATAAACTGGCTAAATCCCATTAACTTGGCCGTACATACACAAAGACCTTAAAGACAGCGGTTCTCATGAATTTCAACGACATCAGTAAAAGAAAAAAATGTGATAGTGTTCTCTGGTCTCCATTTAACACAATAACAGCTTATTTTATTCCCCGTGGATCCCCCGATAATGAAAAGTAGAAAATGCTGCCTTCAAGGCAGAAAGCTTTTATTTTAATTGATTAAATACAATTCTTGATGATAATGTTCATTGAACTTGTGATACTGCAAGATGAATTAATATTCAGAAAATGGATAAGACCGTTTACGCCCACGCTGCACTACATTTCAGCAGAGAAGAACAAATCGGCCAAGTTTTAAAATATGAATTTATTCTCTTAAGTGAAAACCCAATCCAAATGATTCCTCGGATCCCAATTTGCATGTAAATAACATGCAAATCAGCTGAAACTGGCTCCCAATTCAATTCTAATTATGCCAAGCACAATTTGAATACCGTTCATATCGAGACATGACTCCATCACCTCTCTGTGTTCCAGCTTGTTTCAGCATTTTTAATTGTAAATATATGCTACCACGGGGTTTTCTGATATCTGTTCAGGCTGCAAAATCACAGTTTAGACTTTTTTTTTTTAACTTATTTTATGTTTTTTTTCCTCACATCCATTTATGGGAACTCAAGCAGAGAAAAGCCATCGTATCTTGCCTACAAAGTAGCTCAATAGAATGACATTCATCTTTAGCCATGATATTGTCTATAGGGTCTTGATCCATGATCATTGCACTAGTGCAATTCACCACTAAAAATTAAAATCCTTCCATATGTTTTCTTTTAACCCATGCAGCTAATGATAGTTGGGAAGTTCCGTGGCTAATTAAATAGCTGCATGTTCCTCCTGCCAAGAGCCTGCACAGTCTCCTGGTGATATAAATAGTTGGCCAAACAATTTACTTTCATGATTGTATAATTTTTTTTTTGTGGCAAATGGCATTGTGATGACAATATATTAAGACCCAAGGCACTTTGGCAAATCAAGACATATGCTGATGGCTTTCCATGAACTAATTCATGGCTGGAGAGAGATGCCCTTCAAGGGACTGAAAAAAAGTCTTCTGGTATTTAGATCCCTTGGGTTCCATTTGCTGACACTCAAAGGGCATTATTGACTAGAAGCCAAATATAGCTTTTATTTGCCAATTCCCGGTGTTTGTATGTATGTATGTATAATTTTATTTATAAAGCACCACAAATTTATGCAGCGCTGTACAATTCAGCAATACAAGTACAATACAGACTCAGGAAAATACTAGTAGCAATTTTGTCTGAATTTTGCTTTAACTGGATTTGACGAGAGTGTTCAGATATACCAACCAGGAGCATAACCTCAGAGACATAATTCATTCAATGACACCAGCTTCCCGCCACAGCACCAGAACTTGCCCTCCTTGGATCCAGGTCTTCCTTTGACAGGGAACATGAGGGTCAGCTGTTTAGATTGTAAGCTCTACGGGGCATTGACCTCCAACCTCTTGTGTCAACTGCAACCTAGCATTTAAAGTGAAGTATCCTTGTGATATTATACTTGTATTGTTTAATGCACTTTTCCCATGTCTGTATTATACTTGTATTGCCGAACTGTACAGCGCTGTGTAAATTTGTGGCGCTTTATAAATAAAATTATACATACTGTAGGAGAGAGGCTCCTGGTGCAAATTTTTGATGACAACCCTAACCTAATACTGGCAACATTACACCACTCAGAAAGTCACCAGCCTATTTAATATACAGTATATTCTGCAGTCAAATATTACAACAATACATTTGTTTAATGTAAAAAAAAAAAATGAATATTTAAACTAATTTTCTTGCAAAAACCCATTTTTCCAAAACAAATGCCTTCCGCATGTGTTTAAAAGATTAAATAAATGGCAGAAAGGACTGTACATTTTCCCACATTGAAACCCCCAAATCTTTTTTTTTCTAAGTAATCCATCCATGCCTGGAAACATTCTAGGCAGAGCAATTAGGGCAGTAATAGGATTCTTTGTATGGTTTTGCTCTCCAATGGATTTACTCTGTTTCCTTAATGCAAGGATGATGTCAGGCAGGAAATAAACAATGGAGTACTGAGTGCAATGAAGACTGTTGCCAGTCTTTTAATGACCTGCACTATGAAAAAAAAACAAACTATAAGTTAGTTTGTATAACTTTTTCAAAATAAAAGTATTTTCTTAACACTAAAAGCTGGCTTTACTTATATTGTCTTGGAGATGTTAGAAGATGACCATTCCTCATGCAGCGAGAGAAACAACCCCAGCTTTATTACACAATTAACATTTAACAATTCCCAAGATTCATTCCAAAAACCCTTCACATTAGGCATGGTGCAGAAGAAGCCAACTGGATGCTCTTCTCCACAAACATCCGACAACAAACTAACACCTATGAGTCACTTCATGTGTTGGATAAAAACCTGCTTTGATACACAGATATTACATGAAGTTCTTACCAATCATAGTCCATAACTGCAATTGTGAGGCTTACATGGTCCATATTCTCATTGGGAATATCAAAGACAAGTGCCTCATTGTAGGTTGGATTTAGTGTGTTCTTTTTTATTGACGTTTTCCTTTTCTTCAACCTCCTTCCTTCACAGATGAGAGAGGCTTTAACGTAAGGATCTGTTATTTAGAAAAAAGAAAAGAAAAAAAATTAAACGGCCAATAAAAAGTAGCTGAAAGATGAAGGTATTGCTGCTGTTCCCTCCTCTGACCAGCTGTGGTGCTTGACTATGCTGTGCGCGTTGTTCATTATGAAACCGTGCACAAGCAAATTCAGAAGCATGTAAGTCAGACATCGCATGAAAAATCCATTTGATATGTCTATTGGCTTTGCCTGGCTTCCTTGCGTTTGTGCTAGCATAACTCATATAGATGGTGTTGCTATGCATTTCAGTGCATGGCAATATCACCAGAGCTGGCCTAGAGGAGAAACTAGAATGGTTTCACAAAATGTACAATTGTTTTTTCATTTTTATTCATTAAGCTTTTTATTACAAACCTCACTTGTTTACAATTAAATGGCCCTCTGGTTTATAGGGTTGGTTAACATAGCAACCAAGCATTGACTTTTAGTACTGACTAAACAAGAGGTACCACGAGGCCTGCAAAAATAATAATTTAATAATAATAATAATAATAATAATACATTAAAAATGAAGCCTCAGAAAATAACTCAGAACAATTAAAAAGGTATCTTTAAAAAAAAATGAAACATTTGTAGATTGTTTTAGAACAAAACTGTAATGTAAAAAGAAAGACTCTTTAAAGGGCAAAATTGAATAAAGTAGAAAAAAATCGATATCGACATTGCAGATATAGATATTGGCAATATCGATATCGTGATATCAAATTTTCCATCAATATCATGGATTTTCCATAGAAATAAACAGATTAAAAATTTCGATCAAATTTCAATATTGGAAAAAATCGTTTGATATTGGTAATATTGGTATTTTCAATTTGATTCAGTTTCACCCATTTAGGTGTAAATCTTTAAGCATTTTCTGCTTTTTCCCCACAACTTTTAGTGAAGGAGTTAAAATATATAATGATTATTAGTGTGAGGGCTGACTGTTCGCTCAGTAGTCAGTGAATAGAATCTGAATTGACACACAAGGTTAACATTAATGAATACATATTCGTCATTCATCACACTATAGAAACACAGTTCAACAGGGCACTGCAAAGACAGGCAAAATAAGTAACCTAGATGTTCCCTTCCTTTCCCAGAGAGCAAGGTGAGCAATACACAAACACAGAAAGAGCAGCTACATGTATATTTTACCCAGAACAACCCTGGT
>WMED01018666.1:0-12637 GCA_019650415.1 Pipa parva | reverse complement strand
CCCAAAAAAAAAAAAAAAAAGTAATGTGTAGCTGGAACAGCACATTGCTGAACATTGAATACACACTGCTAAACGCGTCAGGGAAAGCCCATGTGTACAAGCTCTTCCTCTGTCAGTTGACTACAAATAGTTTTAGCTATTTTAATCCTCATAGGTTTCTCCCTTATCAAAATTCAATTTTGTACGTGAACTTAGGCCTAGGCTACATATGCATATTTGTAGCCTCTACTTTCAGCAAAACAAGATTTCATTTGATTATATAATGTGTTTAACATCTGACTATTTAACTCAGTTCTAGCTCTGAAGCCACTAACGGGTTAAATTTGTGTTTACTAAGAACTTGTCCTTTCTGACTGCCTATTCTTTGTCTGCTGCTGAGATGCAAGGCTGATAGTTCAAGTGAATTAGGGTTCATATTACTCCAAACTTTTCTCCACTGCCTAAAGGCAGAAACAGTTGTTATTTGTGCTACATATGGCTGGGTTCACAGGGGGGCGAATTTATAGCTCCATGATTTTTCGCAGTGAAAAAAAAAAAAGAGCCAAAAATATGCCTGTCGCAAAAACACATTGAAAACGATGACTATCAGCTATGCGTCGGCAAACTTGCGTTTCACTGAGAGGAATATGCTGCGTTTTTTTAACCGTGTAAAACACAATGGGGCTTATTCACTAAAGTCCGAATTGTTGCGTATAGGTGTGAATTCGCCAGATAAAGACAGTCGCAGTCACGTCTTTATAATGAGAATATTGTCGCAGTCGTGATTTTATTATGGGAAAATACCCGCAATGATAACTTTAAAAAAAATTGTCGCGACTTTACAATGGGGAAATTGTAGCGGATTTACTATGGGAATCCGCTGTTTGAGAATTCGACAGTCGAATTCGCACCTTAGTGAATAACCCCCAATGTGAAAAATGCGACAGGATTAGCAGCAATAGGAATTAAATGCGTAGGAAAATTCACTAGTATTACTGTGTTTAAAAAAAAGCCCACAGTAAATGTGGATCTGTGGGCAGTTGTATACAGTCTTACACAGCCAGGAAGCAATTAAAAATCAGGTATAACTACAGCTATGCAGCTGTAACAGTAACAAGTTTTTTATTTGTATGTATAATTTTTGGTTAGCTATATAGATAAATAATGATGTAGTGAGATATATATGTGTTAAAGGAGATAGTTAATATAAAAAGAGATATTCAAACTTACCTTATATTAAGTTCCATCATTACAGTCACAGCGTCATCTGGACTGTAATTTGTTTTCACTGTGCCAGAGCTCACAGCGCTTCGGCTGACACGGGAGTCAGCGCGAAGCTGAAAAATCAGGCAAAATAATCAAAAAGTATGTTTTCGGGGTCAGGTTTTTCACCAGGTTAAAAAGGTCAGAAAAACCAGAGACAAAAAGGTCAAAAACATACTTTTTTGGGTGAAAAATGGCCAAAAAAAATAAAAAATTCTGATTTGGATTGTTATTTATATATAGCACTTGTAAAAAATGTTATCTTTGAAGTTGAATTCATTCATTTCATTGCTTTTTGTCTGTGTTTATCTTTACTGATAGCAGCCATGTTTTTAAACAGACCTCTCCAGTGTCATTGATTTTTTTTTTTTTTTATGGTGCTTTACACATTCAGTAAAAACAAGTTTTAATCTGATGAATGACCAGGTAAGCAGGCTTTAACTAAACATATCCCTGTCCACTATATTCCCACTGCTAGCCTATACACCCCTTCCCTACCTTCCTTCTCACTGGCCCCAGGCTATTGTTTTAAACTCTTGCCTGCAGCATCCATTAACAACCCAAAAACCTGTTTGGTTTGAAACTCAAAATGATGATCATCCATTAACCCCTGACTGGCCCTATCACAGGTGTCTTGCTTTTTTCCACAGTTGTAATAGGGATCGCTATAAGGTGATAAAGGTACAGTGTTTGACCAGGGGGTGAAGCTGAATAATGTCACTGCCATTAACAGTTAAAGGAAAACTAAAGCAAAAAATAAAGAAGGACTGTTAAAATACTTACCTTACATAGAGCCGATTCATTACAGTCACAGCATGAGCTATGCTGTAATTAGCCGGCACCCGATGATTCTTCACAGCGCGGGTTGACTGAGAAGCCAGCGCCGAAACTCCTCCCGACTTGCTTCACCATCGGTGAAAAATGCCTTAAACATAATCATGTTCATTGCGGGGGCCAATGAGAACGCTCCCTGCAATGAGCGTGATGAGGCCAGTGAAGCAAATCAGGAAGAGCTGCGGCGCTGGCTTCGCAGTCAGCCAGTACCGCAGCTCCTGTCACTTGAAACCAATGCAGAGTGAATTTCATTTTCAGATCTTTGAACTCTATATAAAAGATGGCACAGTACAAATGAGAATTAAAAAAAAAAAAAACAGTTGACTGCAATAACTATATTTTGAGGAATAGTTGCCATCATGAAAACTGTCTTTGAATATCCCTAGAAATCAAGTTAGATGAGCGTGGAGGAAATGCTCTGAAATAAAAAACACAAGAGAAGAAGAGGTCCAGAAAATGTTGGAGAATTTTGCGGCAAGAGGTTATAACAAGTCACCACTAGAACTAGCACACATGGATAACACACATGTAATTAAAGAAAAGACGAAGGAAACCAGCATTTATGACCTTTCGTTTATTACTCATTAAAGTAGAGATGAAAAAAGAATTAGGAATGTCAGGAACCTCCTGCAATAAGATGTAGTTCTAGAAGGACAAATACCCCCTTAAACTTCATCGTATATTCAGGAAAGCTCCAAACCTGAAGTTGGTGAGGAGAAACTTCAGAGACGAAAAACAGAATAAACAAACATGGCTTGGGAATAACATCCCAGAAGGCTTTTTTTCATTTGCCAGAAGTGTAAAGCCTGGAAACACTCCGATGTTCATTTCACTAAGTTGTTTATGTCTCTGAGTACTGGAAAGGAGTACAAGACCAAAAGTTATCTCAACTGGAACACCCAAATTCACTTTAAGGGACCACTTTCAAAAATGCAAGGAAACAACCACATGTGTCTTTGGAAATCTCTTTGTCATACAGGAGATACCCATCTCCAAAAGATTGGGGGATCATGGAATAGTACAGGGGTCAGTAACCTATGGCTCTCGAGCCAGATGTGGCTCATTTGATGACTGCATCTGGCTCTTTGACTGTAACGAGCAGTACTCACATGCAAGCACCGCTCCTTTATAGTCCGCCAGCTAATTGCCAGCAAGCGCTGTAGAAACAAAGCTCTCTCAGCGCTTCCGGGTTGCTAGCCAATCCGGAGCTGCTGATGTCACCTATATGACATCACATACGAATTAAAAAAAGCTGAGCAGAGCCGCACGTATATGGCTCTCTCAGGCCAAAAGGTTGCCAACCCTTGGAAAAGTACTAACACGAAAAGAAACAAGATGGATGTATAAGCTCAAAGCACTAAAACCAGAGTAATTAAATAGAGACATAGACCTATGGTCTTTTTAGGTTCACGCATAGCTAGAATTAAACACCCCATATTAGGTATTTGCCAGTATCTGCACCTGACCTTTGACATTTGAGTTTTTAAGGGTTAGTGTACCCATTTCATTATCCACTTTATCATGTATTTATCAGATAGAGTTGATGATTTTATCTTATTTTTTATGTTTTAAATTGTAAGCTCTACAGGGAAAGGACCTCCAGCTTCCTGTGTCAACCTCAACTTAGCACTTAAAGTGATGTACCCTTGTGATATTTTACTTGTATTGTTTAATGCACTTTTCCCTTGTCTGTATTGTACTTGTATTGCTGAACTGTACAGCGCTGCATAAATTTGTGGCGCTTTATAAATAAAATTATGCATACATACGTTTTACTGATAGATTGGTCATTGTATGTGCATGACTAATGTACCTTTTATGCTACATATGATATCCATTTTTCCAAATTACCCCTTTATTATCCAGTTCTATTTATTTTTATTTAAGCCTGTTTTAATGCTTGACCCCCCCACACACACACCTGCCTGTCTCCCCATATACTCCTTCCATATGATACTTTTTATTTCATTTATTTAGGAGAAGCAAGTGCCGATATCTAAGGATGTGGCTTTTACAAAACAATCACAAACAACTGGAAATGATGCCATTTGTGACAAGGGACAGCTGTTACACTAAGAACTCCTGCATACAGTATTCTTATACCTTTGCAATTTAAACACCAGCCACAGATGGTTTTGTCAGTATATGAATGTATAATAAGAACATAATAATTTGTAAGTGTATGAACATAGTCATGTCCACAGTGACGGTCATCCTGGTCATCCTGGCAGACTTTTTAAAGGATTTGCACTGTCCTGTTCAGCAACTCTCCCCAAGGAAGCCCTACACAGAGGGTGAAAAGTGTTGGAGCTAGTTGCACATCTGTGCTTTTATATGCCTGAACAATTTAAGAATAATAATTGACTAAAGTTGAAATTGATTTTTACGGCTATTTTTCGCAAAAAATGTAAAAGTTTTAGACTTCTGTAAATTTCACCCCTAAATGTGAGTGGATCCACTTTCTTTTGTATTAAATTGCTTAATGACCATCCTACAGTATTGTGAATCCTACTACCTTTACTATCAAATCACAAGCTGCAGATCATCCTTATGACAAGCAGAGTTTGTATGTCAGTGCATTTGATACCTTTTTCAACATTAAGTTTGTATAGGCATACTGCACTATTTGTGTTTTTTTTTTTTTTATATTTAAAAAGGTATTTTGTCTTTAGGTCACTCAAAACTTCCTTATGTCACCAACATTGTGTGGATTAAGCTGCAATGATAAAATTGTGACTTTGACTTTGACCTGACGCTAAATAAACAGAGCAAGCTATACTGGAGCACAGGACCAATGATAGAGGTGGGCAGAAAGGTGAAATATTGTGCCGGGTACTCGCATGTCACCCATTTCAGTGCAGTAATATTTCAGTACAGTAAAGAACACATGCAGGAACGCATTCTGGAGCCCATGCTCCCTAGATATAACCAAATGACTCAATGTTTATTACACTGAATCACTTTTTTCCCCATATCACAGATTATATTAAAATGGTTCAGAGAAAACAACATCCCTATATCTATTTATATAATTGGTTTGCCGTATGTAGAAATATTTTGTAATATTCTTTATATATTACTTCCTGCTCTGTGGTTCTTCTTTTTATTGTTAGATTCAACTTTATTAAATAAAAGAGAGGCTCAGAAATAGCAAATGAATTCCATTACACTTCCCCATTAGTGCATTACCGTCAAGACCGACTATGTTCATTCCGCTCTACCGGGATGTACATATCATCAGTGAAGAGACTGCACATCTGTACTGCATGGTGGAAATTAACATGGCTTTATAATAGGACATTCAAATTCCTTTTGTCCTACCACTCAGTCTTTGGTAGAAGTAGAGGCATGGTTTTGTCTGTTGTTTTTGCATTGAAAGATCTTGTTACAAAAGCTTTTATTCCTGTTGTTAGTGATGACACAATGGGTCCTTTCACATATGAGCAATGTTCAAGACTTAGTTTTTCACTTGTGTTTAGGAAGAAGCAGGAGTTCATATGTATAAAATTACTTTTTTGATTTATATGCACAGGTAACTGCTATAATTCGGGTAAAAAAACATTTATTGTAGTGTGATGAGTGACACAACATTTCAGGGGACTTCAATAACCCCCTGCCCCAGAGTTGGTCATGGGGTGACAATTTGTATAATCATGGGGCAGAACCAATTGGCTGGGATTGTGGGCTAAAAGGGGTGGGATTTGTATGGGAGGGGTGTGGTTTAGGTATGAATGGGCGGGGCTTCCCCTTTTGCCTTCAGACCAAAGTACTTGAGGGTTTCCCCAGAGATCCAGAGGGTTATTCACTAAGGTGTGAATTTGACTGTTGAATTCGCAAATAGCGGATTCCCATAGCAAATCCGCAACAATTTCCCCATTGTAAAGTCACGACAATTTTTTAATGTTAAAATTGCAACAATTTTCCCATAATAAAGTAGCAACTGTAACAATATTCTCATTATAAAGACTCAACTGCGACCGTAGCAGCCTATTGCTACTGTCTTTATCTGGCGAATTCATACCTATACGCAACAATTCACACCTTAGTGAATAACCCCCCCAGTGTTTGCTTTTTGAAAATTGGCATGTTCAAAGGCAGTTTATTAAAGCTTTATTTCTTATTTAATGCATTAATAACTTCAGAAAAAGAAACAAATCTAATTTGGATTGGCATGGCAAAAGTGTTTTTAATGCCTTTTATTTATGGTTTAAATAGTGGACCAAAACTGAAATCTCAAAGAAGTAATTTAATAATATCCATATTGTTTGGCAAAAAAATAAAAAATACATTTTCCCATTGTGATAAAGCTCGAAATCTAACTGTTAACAGGCCTGGGGCTGAGAAGTTATTAAATGATCCCATGACAAAAAAGTAATTTTGCTTTACTATTTACCAAGCTATCTCCTCTCTTCTAATGCAGCTAGTATAGTTCAATATACAGTTTACCACTTCAGACTTGGTATAAACCATTATTTCCTTTGGTAAAACTGTACCACCAAAAGGAAAAGCTAAAGTAATAACATTTTAAAAGCCAAGAGTTTATAGTTAGTTGTAAGGCTCACTGTTTGTTTGCGCAACTCCACTATAAATTACAGGAGCCAATTTGACTATGCCCTATAAAAGATAGTAACACCAAAAATAATTAAATGTCCCAAATGCATTTACTGTATATTCTATGATTCCAAAAATTTTCAATTGTGTCTTTGTCAGTGGTGACAGGGGAGGATCAGGCCCTATTGGCACCCTGGACAAACCGCCCTTTGATCTCCCTCCCACCATCCCCTGCGCCACACTGCCCCCCTCCCTTGCACCGCGCCCCCACTCACCTCCAACAGCGTTCCAGCGACACACCTCCTCTAATGAGTTAAGTTGAATGCAACGGCGCTCCTTAGATGTTCAGGTCTTGCCGGAAGCTGCCGAATACTGCCGACAAGACCTGAAGCAACCAAGGAGTGCCGTCACATTCAACTTACCTCATTAGAGGAGGTGCAACGGTGGAACACTGTTGGAGGTGAGTTTTGCGATTGGCGATGTGGGCGACAGCACCCCTCAGATAGATTGCGCTTTGGGCAGTCGCCCACATCGCCCATCAGTATAACCAGCCCTGAGTGGTGGTGAACCTTTTCGGCACTGAGTGACAAAAAGGTGAAGTCACTCAGCAACTCCTTCCCCCAAAGCGCAGGCTCTGATCTGTGAAGTCATCACACCTGTGTCGGTGAAGGCCACAGATCCGATCTGAAAACTGTTAGGTCAGGTCCATGGCCTGCACTGAAAGACTGATTGCTCGCTGGGGGGGAATCACAAATACCAGTGGTGGTGACCACATGCATGCCTTCTCTGGCACGCGTGCCATGAGTTCACCACCGCTGGTCTATGTTATATGGATTTTAGATTTTTAATTTTACAAATTGGGATTTCTGGGGTACTTTATGAATATGTATTATCTAAATTCACCCCAGAAAACAACGGGACCATAAATTTCAATTCAGATTCCTCAAAAGTTCAGTCAAATGTCTATCAAATGCTTGGGGGGCTCACTAAGGGATCCCCTGGCCTCTGCAGGGTCAGCTTAATCATGCAGAAATTTGTAAGTGTAATAGTCTACTGTACAGAAAAAAAAAATCGGTTTTCTGCACTGCACATAATATGCTAGTGTGAACCTATCGTTATAGAACTGTGCTACAGCTGCCATGCCACATTGGATATTCATTAACATGTTACTGAACCCTGATAAATCATCACACATATTGTTTGACTGGTTAGGGAATGTCACATGGTACATTAAACTGTGACTATCAATGAGGCATACAACCAGTGCTGGTTTTCACACATATTCTGTAAGAAGGCAATGCCCAGGACAACAGCTTTCTTAGCAGACTGCCATGTACTTCTGAAATAATGTATGCAGAAGAAATACTCACATAGGTGGCTTAGAAGGGAAAGGTTGTGCATTTATTGTGTTGTTGGCATGTAGGCTACATATGATTTATTTATTATGACACTTTAGTCATTTAAATACAAATTTTATCTGTTTTAATCTATAGAACAAAAAGTATTTTTCAAAGCAATTTCCCTTTGTAATCAGGGCACGGAAAGCTTACTCAAAAACAGTATTGCTTTGTTACGCTAGTAGAGGGTCAGAGAAAATCTAGCACCCAAATGACAGGCTACTTGTACATTTCAGGTGGAAACAGGATGCTGAAGCCTGTTGAAGCAGTGTCTAGTGGTTTTCAACATTAAACACTTGTAACCTAAGTCTAAAAAAAACATTTCATGCACATCCTGAGCCAGTGTCAAAAATAAGCGCTCTTAGATAAGTCACAAGGGCTGCCTGCCCAAGTGCAAGTACAGTCATTCAGATCAGACTATTATTACCAGGCAGAATATAAAACTGCGGTGAATTTACAGGTAACATAAGCAGTAGGACCACTTACTGCACTTTATACTTATATTCCGTATGTATAATTAGCCATGCTATAAGCAGCGAGAAGCATGAGCAAATCCAAATTTTGTTGCTGTGAAACAAAGAATACAGATAAAACCACACGCATTTGTTTTATGGCGGCTGCAGGTGCATTGGGAGGTGTTGTACACCGTGACTGGCATAATTGCACAAGAGATGCTGTGGCACATTGATTGCATATTTAATCAGCTTTCCAGCTTTGTCTGAAAGATTTTAGTTATGAACCTATGAGACTTGTACTCTGGCAGTAGGAAAAACACAGCGCTGCTCAGTTAGGGAACATCGCCATTTATTCTGGAGTGCACAAAATCAGAAATGTTCAGGGGGCATTAACCTCTCTTCATCAGGTGTACACCTTGGCCCAGTGGCAGATGGCAAAGAAAAAGAGATACTAACCGCTCAATCCCCAGTACAGTGTCACGGATGCTCTAGAACAGGCGGACGATCAGGCAGGAGATGATACCGTCCACCAATCGGGGAGGGTCACATGCTCTCTGCCAGACAATCGGGGGAAAGCAGGAAGCAGGTAAGCTTTTACTATTTAAATCCTGTATTTTTACCAATGATTTAAGCCATGAGTAAGCGCTATGTGCGAAACGCGTAGGCTTGTTATTGTTGTATTTTAAACGTTTTTTAACCCATGTTGTTTCAATAAAGTACCGTTTTACTTTACAATTTTGGAGTGCCGGGACTTTCAATATCATCTCCTGCCAGTGGCAGATGGCCCCTGGTACAGGGTGGGGGTTTGCGGCATTATGGACCCCTGCATAACGGTATGGGATTTACTATAGCAGAAGTTGCATCAATCACCTTTTTTTTTTTTTAATGCTTTGATGATGGTTTCATTTTTCATTTTTACATTTTATTTTCTTTTTATTGCTTGTTTTAGCTTTGGAACTCATATGTTGCTAGTTTTCATGCCTCCTGCACAATTTTCCATAGGAAATAATGGTTTAAATTAGGTCAGGGGTGGCGAATAGGAATATTGCCTGTACAAAAGTGGTTAGAAACTCTAGTACAGGGGTCGGAAAAGTGCGGATCGCGAACCACCTGCTGCTCTTTAGCCGCCTTGTT
The DNA here is from genome assembly GCA_019650415.1 of Pipa parva. NCBI lineage: Eukaryota > Metazoa > Chordata > Amphibia > Anura > Pipidae > Pipa > Pipa parva. The sequence continues at coordinate 3,024 of WMED01018666.1, read as the reverse complement.
GTGGCTCGAAGCACATCTCCCAAGCCCCCCCCCCATGACCTCCATGAGAGTGCGCTCCTCCCCCTTTGCGGCTCACCACCGCTGGAGGAGGGAGTGAAATGGCTCCCTCCTCATCGAAGTTTGCGTTATTAATTGCGTTAGAAAAGCATTTTGTTGCTGTATCTTTTTTTTATCCTTTAACAAATTTCAGTCGTTTTGCTTTTTAACTATAATATTTTTCCTTTGTTAATACACTGATTTTATGCTTAGAGTTTTCTTTACTTTGACATTACTTTAGATGTTTTGTTATGATGCTGATTCATTTTTGCCCTAAACTGTATTTATTTGCATCAGAATCATTAGTTGTTTTTTTTTATTAATCAATTTCTCTGAAAACTGTTCCTGTGAGTTTTCTCAACTTGATTCTTTTCCTATTTGATCTTATAAAAGTTGTCAGATTACTAAACAAAAAGATATAGCCCAAATTATCTGAAGTGTCGTCAAGAAGACATTTTGCAGCTTGATCAATGATGCCCCTAGGATATGTTGTCCTTTTACCCAGTGTTAGCTGGAAGGCTGTTAGTGCCCTGTTTTTAACTTTGCAGTCTGTCTGCTATTAACATTGAGTTCCCCTCCCCCCCCTCCCCACTCCCCACTGTAAATATGCCTGAATCTGCTAAATTAGGCAGTAATACTAAGGGAGTTCTTTCGGAATCTCGGTTGCTCAGAGTAAGACAATAATCCAGAGAAGCAGCTGAATCCTCCATAATAAAACATATAGACATGTGATGAATGTATATATATTTATAAACATATGAAGTATGTTCATGGTAATTTCACTCACACTATTTGTTATCCCAGACTTGCCATTAAACATTGTTTTCTGTAGGAAACTTTTTAGCAAAATGAATGAAAAAGGACAGTGAATCACAAAATGCAGCAGAAAACGACATCAAACCAGCAACTTGCAAGTTAAGTAACCAGCTACAGATGAGCAGGGATGATAGCTCTTCTATTAGAACATTGTCTAAGGCAGTGATGGCGAACCTAGGGCATGCACGCCGTTGCAAAAGCTGCCTTCAGTACAGGCCGCGGATCCGAGCTGACAGTTTTCAGGCCGGATCTGTGGCCTAGATTGAAGGAGCGCTCGCTTGCAGGGCAGTTCTCCTTCCCTGACGCATGTGCACTCCTCCCCCAATGCAGGCACAATGACATCACTCATCAGCGCCAGGACTTCGGGGTACGGCACTGGTGAGTGACGTCACCTTTTCGGCACTCGGTGCCAAAAAGGTTCACCACCACTGGTCTAAGGTCAATGTAGGCAGGGCCGATGTATAGGGCGGAACTTTTTGGGTAGGACGGCAGTATGGCATATGGAATGCCACTGCAGTGTTCTGTTGAGTGATTGTTTTTGCAAAGGGGGCCTCTATATAGGAGCATCAGAGACTAGTTATGCCATGGGGAGGGGGGGGGGGGGGGGGGGGGGGGGGGGGGTCTAGGGCAACCCTGTCTGTAGGTAATATTTTTCTCTTTCTTACTGACCAATCAGAATCACTTTTATTTATGTAGAATATATAACTTTTCTTAGGGAAAGCACATATCTACAACATCCAGCAACAGTATGCCCCCATCCATTATTATGTTCACAGCAACCTGCATGCAATTCAACAAAGTTACATTGTGCATACCCCATTATCATTAAAATGCAATGTGCAACACACAATTACTCATTAAAGTGCATTGCATAGAAATACATGCTACCCTGCAATGTGCAGTTACCAATTAAAGTGCCATGCATACAAATACAATACATTGTATAATAAACTTACAAATGCACCCTAACGTGCAGTGTTTACACTGATAATCTGTATACACTGGTGCCTACTATGAGATGATTTGTAAAAACAGTAACTTTTATTTTTCAAATTGAGGTTACTGTTAAGCAGGAAGACCCCAAATTGTTACTTTTGTCCTAGGTCCTGTGTTCTGAAAAGCCAGGACTGCAAATGTTAAATAAAGCCAAACCAATCACAAACTACCCAGCAAGCATTGCTATCAGCAACAAGGTAACCATCACCAAATATAACATAAAAACCTCTAAAAAATAAATTGAATCCATCCTACTATCTCATGGGCAAAAGGAAAAATTAAACAGGTGATTATCATTTTTTTTTTTGTTTTATGCTTGAGAAATACATTTTTAAAAAGACTGTTGCCTCAATACTTTAGGGGGTCAGGGTCACAATATTTGTTTTATTTGTAGATCTCCCATCCAAGTTATGGATTAGGGGTCCTAAATTAGAGACATTGCCCCAAATGTATTTAATTATGGCCCACCACCCCACCAACACCTGGAGGCTATAAAAGAAGGTCTGTAACTGATCCCCTCTAGGTACTGACCACTCTCTCCCCACAAAATAGGAGGGATGGTGGGTCTGTATTGATCCCAACCCCCCTGCAGTGATGAGTCAAAATTAGCTTACATACATGCTGCATGGCTGATTTAAACAGCTAAACATGTAGAATGCATATCAACTGATTTTAATCACAGCAGAAACTACATTTTATATGTACAAGATTGTTCTGAATTGAATTCAGGACTTTACATACAGCGCCCTTTCTGTTTCAAACCAATTTAAACAAATCAAATAAGGAAAAATAATGAAAAATAAGTGGCCGTTTCTTACAACCAACCAGTCCCAATCAATTTTCAATTTTATCAATTGAATAGTCTCTTGAGATGAGTCCGGGCTGAAGGACTTTCAAAAATAAGGTGTTCCTCCTGCTTGCAATCCCGGGGAGACAAACCTGTCCTGTTGTCTCAAATGGAGATATCTGGAAATGTAGGATGCTACGAACAACCTTGGATGGGATGCGCTGGAGGGAGAGGGAGATATTTCCTCCTCTAGTGTAATACCGTTAATAAGTATGCACCAATCCAATTATAAATGATGACAAATGAAAAATTCAGTGAAGTGGTAAAATGTGCTGGTGACACCTTGTGCAACTTGTGAACAAAAGATGGTGACTTTTTAATTGGGTGGG
>WMED01018665.1:0-12638 GCA_019650415.1 Pipa parva | reverse complement strand
GACTGGAGGAAAATCGTATTGACCTTGAATTGAAACCCTTTCTTTCTGTATTTGGTATAAGCACAGTCTGATATTTTGTAGGTATTGATGAAGGGGTAGAAGAGATCCGGACACCTTAAGAAATAAGAAAAATAAGAAAAAAAGCGATGAGAATCACTAGATTAGGGTTCCGATACCATTCACTAGCCTAGGTGATATAGCAGAAGGTTGCATTGGGTCTCCATCACATGATGCCTAGTAATAGATAAAAGGAACAGAATAAAATAAACACAAGCAATGCACTGTATTTTATTTCCAGTGTAAGTGTAAAGTGCTAATCAGTACTAGTTCGAAACCAGATATAATCATTCATGGAGCTACACTGTGTATATTTCAGATGTTACAGAAGTTATTTCACTAATTATATCAACATGCTAATTTTGATACTTTAAATATAAAAAGACAGACAAAAAAATGAAAGTAAATGTTACCAGTGCAAAATATAACTCACATTTGTTCCAATTCACTTAATCAATGTACACAAAAGTGCGTCCGAAGGCATTTTACCGCTGGGAAATGTCTGCGGACACATTTTTATAAAGCTAAGTGATTGACAATGAGTGTGAAAGGGTTTGTCACAAACTGCCTTGTGTGACATCAGCCTTGTAGGTTGTTTTCCTATCCCATGTACTTTTCCACGTTTACAATTTAAACATTCTCAACTTATTTTTCCTTTATTCTTTGACTGCAAATAAAATATTTTGTTAGCATTCCATTTCACATAACGCCATGCTTTTCTTGCTGACATTAACAGTTATGGTACAATAGTAACATGCAAGTCATGCACATACATATAAAGAGGAAGGAAAAAGAAACAACAGGCCAAAGCCCCATTGGTCATATACATATGTTGTTAAAGCATTACCAGCATTCTGTTAAGAAACAGAAATGATAATAAGGGCAAGACAGGACACAAGCATAATCCTTTAACATTAGGTAAAATGGAAATAAAAAGAGAAAACAGAAATTTGTGAACTGTATTTTAAAGAAAACCGAACAAAGAAGAGCTATTTGTATGTTGGTACTGTATATATTATAAGGTTCAGGTCATATACAGGGTTTAACTTTTGTATGTATGTATAATTTTATTTATAAAGGGCCACAAATTTACGCAGCGCTGTACAATTCAGCAATACAAATATAATACAGACATGGGAAAAGTGCATTAAACAATACAAGTATAATATCACAAAGATACTTCACTTTTAGTGCTAGGTTGTGGTTGACACAAGATGTTGGAGGTCCCTGCCCCATAGAGCTTACAATCTAAATGATCTAATTTTTTAAACTGGATTTAGGGGAATATATAAAGATCATTTTGACTTACAATTTGTTTTGCCTTTTATTTACGCTATTTTTCAATTTTCTGGACCTTTTGATTCCACTGATTTATAAAGAGCCAATCAAAACTTCAGATATTGAAATAGATTAATATCTATATGTCAAAACTACTACACTTTGCTGTGTTTTCAATGCAGTTCCCTTTTACATTTAAAATCAATATCAGTCTTCTTTCTCAACATGAAAACTGACCAATACCAACTCCATGGAGAATAATGGGTTTTTCCCAGCCTATAGTGCAGGGCTATTCAATTAATGGCCCAGGAGCCACATCCGGCCCGTGGGCAACCTTTGACTGGCCCAGCCGCATTTACTGTATTTTTTGCTCAACAGCTGCTGCGGGGCACAGGGAAGGGGGGGTGGGGTGCTAGTAAGACAGCCCCCCCTTCCAGGCGCCCAGCAGAAGTTGAAGAAAATGGATGATTCACCTCCTCCAGTGCTCCAGCGATGTACATCCTCTAAGCGCTTCTCTATACTGATGTAAGTTGCATGCGACGCGCTCCTTGGCTATTCGGGTCTTTCCGGCAGCTGCTGAATCCACGGCGAGTACAACCGGAAAGACCCAAACATTCAACTTACTTTAGTATGGAGAAATGCTGAGAGCGCATCACTGGAATGCAGACGTAAGGGCTGCAGAGGGGCAGGAGGGATGGGAGGGGGGGCAGACATGGGGTGGGATGGCAGGAGGGCAGACATGGAGAAGGATGGCAGGCATGGGGAGGGATGGCAGGAGGACAGGCATGGGGAGGGATGGCAGGAGGACAGACATGGGGAACACTTTTTGGGGAAAAAATTTGATGGAACAGCTTTATAAATTGGTGAAAATGGCAATATCGACATATTACGAATATTTCACCAGCTTTAACAGCTTTAGACCTTTATAAATATCCCCCAAAAATGGTTATCCATGTTTTCAAATGCTGTTATCCTTTGATGCCCTCTAGTAGCCTGTCTTGGTTAGGATTTGATAATTATTTTGCTAAGTAGATTAGTGACATTTTTTGATGATGTAGGAGATTGATACTAGACATAATCAGTTGGATTTGCTGCTTCTGGGAATGTGACTGCCAAAAGTAAGGAACATTCCTGGCTTCTGTTTATCTCTCTGAGTGAGTTAAACCTGGCTTGAAATGTCTGTCTGTGATTAATTCCATGCAGTTAAGGGAGAATGTGGACAGCAGATCGTTAACAAGAATAACCCTTGAGGGTAAAATATTAAGGCCTTCCTGTTTTGCTTCTGACACAATTTTAAAAGTTGCCAACATGAATTGGTTTATTAAACGATTGTCGCAGGCGATGATGATTTAGCAACAACAAATGTATGCCTAAAATAGATAAATACATGCTTAAAAGAGTTAAATGCCAACCAGCAAGATCTTAGCAGGACACTTACCACAGATGGTTGAACAATAGCAAATTTACTCTCAGTTCTAAACTAAAATGAAATTCCTACAGGGAAGAGTCCATGTAGGAATCTCTCAAAAGCTTGTGCACAAACTAGTACAAGAGATGCTAAAAAAGATAACACTTGCCAATGGGTTAGATGCGTGCCAGGTAAATTAAAATGGAGTCTTCACACAGCATCCTGGTTTCTGTCTGCCCCACTATGGAATGAGTTACACCTAGGTTAGAATGAATCAGTGACTTCTGCTTTTGGATAAATATACGACAACTGCCTTTTGCCTGCTACAGTTCCCAGGAGTCGTGCTACCATTTACATATTTCCTCACATTATGTATGTTTTTATTGTTAAGCAGCCCTAAAAAAAATAATATTTTAGCTTTGTAAATTATACAATAATGCCAAATTTGATAATTTCACAGAATAAAGAAAATTCTGTGCTCTTTTAGGATAAGGCCAAAAACAATACTGAATGAATGTCCTTTGATCACTCTTACAGCACTGCATTAAAAATCTACATGATACTGTAAGGAATAGAACCAGATCAGCTTGGGGATGCTTGAAAAAACTAGTCAGTTTGTTGAAGCATCTAAAAAAACAAACTAAGACTCTATTATGCAATGTAAAACCCATCAACAATATCTAGAAATGGCACATCAACTTTTCTGGACTAAAGCTTGTCTGAGGTGGATTGACCAATGTAAAAACATGTTCCTATGGCCTGACCATTATACCTTTCAAATTTTTTTGGAACTAATGAACTATCAGGAATATTAATCAACAGCAGCAATCTTTACAGAGGTCTAGTAATCCATAGCAACCAATCAGCTGTTAGCATTCACTGGTATAGAAGAACTAGAATTAAAAAAGCCAGGTTTTGATTGGTTATTATAGGTTACTAGGCCTCAGTAAACAATTGCGCCCATTGGTGATTGTGTTTTCAGGGCCAGTGAGGAAATTTTTTACACGTCAGTAAGAAAAAGTAGCCCAGGTCAGTAAAATTATGACGATGTGAAGTACCTGTTATCTACACACAAAAGGTTCCCTGGAGTGTTCGGAATTGCTTCTAAGTTGAAAATGTCATATTTCTAATCCCTGGACCTCTTTTTTGCTCATAAAATGGTTACAACTTTGTATTTTTCAAAAATAATGGTACTGCAGAGAATTATGCCTGTAAAAATATTGCATTCAAGAATTTTTTTTTTTTAAATGCCAGTAAAATTTTTTTCCAAAGGTTGGAATCCCTGGTATGAGAATAAGTATGTGCCAATGGCATGGGTTATTTACCCATCTATGAAGGTTCCATTAAAGGGTATCCTAAATGTCAAAAGAGATTCTGGCAGGGATTGTCAGTTCTTCTTTCAAAACGGAGGTGAAATACCTATTTAAAGGGTATGTAAAGTTTCAATAAAACAATATTTATATTTGACATATATACAAATAGAAAGCCAACATAAACATTATATGTAAAAACTATTTTGGGATAAGTAGTACATGCCTCTTGTCTAAATAGTGCTTCTCCCACAGCCCATTCTGTGTACTGGCATTTCAGGTCTAGTGCAGATAACCCCCCGCCCCAAGTGACATCACTTACTATTCAGAGAGCAGGGACTTGTGAGGAATCCCTTTCCCTTCTCTTTATATAAAGCCTGTTCCTATCATCTAACATGCTCAGATCAAATCAGTTTAACTGCCTCTATGGTTGGCTGTGGAAAGAGGAAATCAGGGAAAGTAGGGGGCATAGCTACATAGAGCAGGGAACTCATTCAGAGAGATAAAGCAGTTACAGGAGGATATTGAACCCTGCTGAATTAAGAAGCAAGTCAGAAGTTTCTTAATCTCTATATTGCTTGACAATAGGTAAATGGGGCTTTCTTTATAGACAGGGTTTACATACCATTTAAAGAAAGGTCTGGCAATGCATTATTCACATACTTAAATCCTTACAGGCTGCCTAGTATTTAGGATACCATTCAGTTCAAAGCAAGCGTCTATTTAATGCTGAGGTACACATGAAACTTAGAGATACATATTCTGACATGCAGACAATTTTTTCTCCCTACCTGTGTCAGCATGACATTACCAAGCCACATCCTGCAAGTCTTGAGCTGTGGTCACACTATCTGTTTTTCAACTGGGCTCCTTTAAATTAGGCTCATTATTGTCTGTGGTGGAATAGCCAGTGTGGATTATCCCACAGGAAACAAGGATACTATTTTTCCAGCTCAGCTGAAAAACAGCCAATGTGACCTTGGCTGTGGTTTCACAGTACAGCAGCTAGACTGGAATGCCTGCAACCCAAATCTGCCTCTTGTTGAAATCATGCTATTCATGATGATGGTAACAAAATCCATTGTTACAACTAATACAATTGGCGTCGTTAGTTCACAATTTTTTATGTTATTAAAAGTAAAATTTACAATAAAGTGGTAAATATTCCTAATTAAAACTTTTTTGAAAATATTGCAGAGAATCTAAAATTAGTGTATATGTACAAAAATCAATAAAGTTAATGAAGTAAAATATTAAATAAAATATTAGTCATAGTGCCACCCCAATGGTCCTTGTCTCCGAAAAATGCTCAAAGAATTAAGCATTTCAGGAAATTTGGAAGATATATTTACTATTGTAAAAAAAAACATGAGTTTCACTCATTGTCACATCACCTAGAAATCACCTAATAAATCCCTATAAATATCAAAGAGGATAATTGTTAGAGGACATCTCTGGATAAATCTTGGAGTATAAAGGGACACTAAAGATTGCTGTTGACAGATGGTTGAATTAGCTAGCATGTCATTACTAAAATAAAACCAGAATGTTTTTCTGATGTAAATGGTCCTTTAAACTGGTCTACTGCTATAAGGATGCTCCAGTGATGTTCCAAAGGCTCCACCTGCTGGCCTCCCTAATGCCTATTAATGTATCACAAGAACGTATTGTACTGGGAGTTAAATAAGTACACTGCATTCTACCTTTAATAAACTGCCTTGTGGCATAGGCCTTAGGACTCTGTCAGACTTCAGATTTGTCTCAACTGTGACTAAGATCAGTTACATACCCTGAGCAAATTAAATCACAGCATGCATCTAATACATTTTTGCTGTGATCTTGAAATTTTTTATTGATTGCAATTTTGAAGGAATATCTGACTATGGGACTTGTTCATAAAAGTCCAAATAGTGACATTCAGGTCTGAATTCCTATCCATTTGCCACATCACCAAACCTACTTAATCATCAAAATCCGAATTTTACAGCAGAAACAGACTTAGAGAGTTCTTTACACTACTTAGCATGCGAATGCACATGGCTTTGGCCTATTTACCAAACATCAGAGTGCATTGAAGTGATGAATTCTTAGGCTATGTGGGCTATTTCAAATCTCAGGGGGTTATTCACTAAAGTTCTATTTGTTGCGTATAGATGCGAATTCGTCAGATAAAGACAGTCACAATAAGCTGCTACTGTCGCAGTTGCATCTTTATAAAGAGAATATTGTCGCAGTCGCAACATTATTATGGGAAAATTGTCGTCACTTTACAATGGAGAAATTGTAGCGGATTTACTATGGGAATCCATAGTAGGATTATCCCTGCAGCCAATATTTCACTCAGCAGCTTCTAGATACATGTTGGGCCATATATAAATCTGCTTTGGAAGGCAGGGAATGCTTGCGTAGATTGTATAATCTTTTATCTAAACAGAGCATCTGTTAGGGTTATTGTATGGTATTTGTGCTTTGGAAACATGTAGTTTTGATAGCCAAGGACAATGTAAATAAGATATCAGAAATGAGTAAATAAATCATATTGTTATTGTCTTACCTAAAGGAGTAGATTCTTCTACTTGCTGAGACTTTGTCTGGGAACGTGGCTTGATTCTGACATTTTTCTGCTGGTGATCATTAATTCTAAAATCATATTCCATCTTTTCACAGATTCCAAAGCTGTTCCGAACTCCAAACTAGTGAACCCACAATCACCATGCCCCACGAAAAGAAGAAAAAACAGAATTTGAGTTAGGAATTGGACAAGTCACCTGTACAGTTTATTAAAAAATATTGCAACACAATCAAACAGCTCGGTGTAGAACAATTTTAGTATTTTATAGAGCATCCATATACAGGTCTATATACAATTACAGATACACAGTACTGGGAATTTGGCAGGTTTCACACAGAGACTCCAGATTTGCAAAGCAAACATCGAGTCTCTGGCAGACCCTCAAGTACTTCAGCCTAATGGCAAAATGGGAATCTCTGCCCTAAACGAAACCCCTTTTAGACCACAAACCATCTCAACTGGATCCCAAACCATTAGCCCCATGATGATGTGATTCATGTAATTAAGCTCCGCCCCCTGGCCACATAACATAGAACTCTTGGGAAGCGGAACTCAAGAGGTTCCCAGGTATGCAAAAACAGCAACAAAAGCAAATAGTGTTTAGTCATACAATAGGTTTTACACAGTTCTGCCTATCAAACACTGTCAACAGGGAGTCAAAGGCCCAAGAGGCCAGATGCTTTTCTGAGACTTGGTCACTATTGGCTTAGCACTTTATTTCTAGGAAATGATAATATGCACCAACTTCACAACAGAGGACCAATGACACTATGGTCTTATCCCCCACCACTACAATTTTGTGATCTCAGGGGCTTACTCAATAAAGTGCAAATTCTACAGGGAATTCGAGTCAATTCAGGTCCCTGCTCTCCAATAGTGCCAAATGTACTACTCCTCACTTACTAAGCTGTGTATTCCCTGAGCTAAGGTGTGAACGGGGTTGAATGCAATTTCTTGAGTAGTCAGTTAAACAGCAGTAGAATGTGTAGTCATGCATAGTGATGCATATTCCACCCGTGAAGTGCAGTAATGTAATCCTCACAAAGTCCCACAAACTTTATAAAAGAAAAGGTAATGTAACCTAACCATAACTGATATGCTGAAGCAGGGAGAGGACAAGGTTTCATGGTGCCCCAGCAGAACAATACACTCACCTCGGTTCCTGAGGCCTGGCTCATCTCAGCTCTAGCGCAGAGCTCTCTCCCCTGCTATCCCTGAGCATGTCACTATCTGTGAATAGGTGACATGCTTGGGATGCACAGGGGAGAGGGGCTGGGGAAGGGAGTGGGGAACCCAGCAGGCCTATCCTGCCTACCCCTTTGCCCAGCCCTGTGCTGAATATACATTGTCTGCCAGCCTAAACCACAATATTATGAAGCAGCAAATCAGTACCTTTGGGCTGTGGTGCTATCTTCAAGAACCACTGATTGCTAGTATTGGATTCTCATTAATATGCTAATGAATCCTGAAACTTCTTCAAGCATAGTGTGGTTGAGGAATGACACATGGTGAATATCAGTAAGACATACACTCAATCCTGGTTTTAACACAGATAATAACTTTCTTAATGGGGTGGAGCATAAATGCTACAAAGGCTGCCGTGAAATAATGCATGCAGAGGAAGCATACATAATCAAATAGATGGCTTGAAAGGGAAAGACTGTGGGTTTATTGTGTTCTTAGCATGCAGAATTAATGAACCAATGTTATTTATTAAAATAATTTAGTTCTTCTTTAAGTGAATAATAATACATCCCTTTCTATATCACCATCCTCCTACATTATTTTGTCACTTGGTCGCAGTCTTTACTGTCACTTTTAAATGAACAGTCGGGTTACCCCACATTGGAGCCTCTACTCTGATCTGGCAAAGTAAAAAATGGGTGAATTTGACACAGTACGCCTTTCCGTATTTGCTACTTCAACAAACTCTGAGGTTTAATGAATAGTCCAATTATGTGCGCACACACAAATAAAGCGGTGCGAGGACCATCTTAATTCTGGAAATGTAAGCAATCCAAATTTCTTGCAAATTCACAGCAATGCAGAGTATGACAAATAAGCAAAGTTGGAGAAGTGGCGAATGGACGCAAATTCGGCCCTGTATGTGACCGACCTTCAATGAATAACCCCCCCGGGTGTTCGGAATAAAAAGCAAACTTTTGCTGGCACAATATCACTTAAAGAGAAAAATCTGCCTATAAGAATTTATGTAAAATACTGTTCAGACATACTTGTGAAACATTCTGCATTTAACACACTACAAGACAGCTTGCAGTGTTTTTGTATTTTAATTACATCATGTACATAAGTGTGGTCATACAAAGAACCTCCCAAGTGTCCCAGATTCCATGGGACAGTTCTGTTTTTTAGATACTGTCCTGCAGTCCCTCTCCCCAAGTCCTGATCCCCCTTTCCTGTATTTGATGGCTGGCCCTTTTCATAAACATTACTGGCACACATTCAGCGAAAGAGGAGTGGGTGGTGTGCCAGTGACATCATCTCCAGGGGAACAGCTTTTCCTCCCTGCAATATTGGAAGGTATGGCACATCTCTGCTTTATATAAATTCTAATGAACATCTTTTTCTCAGAAAAGTCCCTTAGATGTTTCTGAGAAAATGAGCCAAAAAGGCTCCAGGCATAACCATGCTAGTGTGTCCCCAACCCTATGGATGACACTGGCACTAAACAAATAAATAGTAATATTTCAGCAAAGCCCCTGATCAAAACTGTAACAAAATGTTGGCAAACATGCTATAATGCAAAAAAAAAAAAAAAAAGAAGCACATACCGTATTTGCCGGCATATAAGACGACCCATAACTTTTCCAGTTAAAATATAGAGTTTGGGATATACTCGCCGTATAAGACTACCCCTCTTCCAAGGCAAATCCTGCTTGGATTGGTCAGCTCTCCCTGCCTGCCCAGCTCTCCGTCTCCAAGATCATCAGAGCACCATCATATTGTGCTGCCCCTACAAGCCCTCCCCTCTGAAGGAGGGGGTGTTATCTTAGTGCTCGCCCCCCTCCTTTTCTCTCTCCCTACCTAGCTCCTCTGTTGCCCAGCTGTCTGTGCTGAGCGCTATAGTGTTTCCTCTCCCCAGCAATGATTAAACTTCCAGTGGCTCACAGGAAGTTACATCAATTCTGGGGAAGGAATGCTGTAGTGCTCAGCACAGACAGCCGGGCAATGGAGGAGCTAGGTAAGGAGAGAAAAAAGTGATACCCGGCATATAAGACGACCCCCAACTTTTCAGATGATTTTAAGGGGTTAAAAAGTAGTCTTATATGCCAGCAAATACAGTAATTGTTTCAATTGCTTGCCATACACTGAATATTAATTTCACAGACTTCCCAAACTGCATCAAACTATAGCAGACACTACAAACTCACACTGATCCAGGGGTTAGTACAGAAGTCATGTCACTGATTAGAGACCTTACCTCCCTCTCCTAGTCTGATAGAAGCACATGCTACAGATCAGGGACATTGTGTACACTGGTTGCTTAGCAACTTCAAGTCAAACAGGAACATCCGCATTAGTCCATGATACTCTACACCCAAAATTAGTAAGTGCCAAACGCAAACTTATTACTACAACAAGACTAAAGTTACCAGAATTATCAGCCAGCCGTATAAGCATACATCTCAACAGCTTAGATTATAATGCTAGATTTCATTAAACCCCCTATTCAGCCTAACCCGGAAGTTCGGGTTCGGCCATCTTGCTCCACCCCAGTCTTTTGTCCGCTTTAAAGACCCTTTAGTTGGGTCGCCATTAAATGATTTAGGGTAAGGAATCCTATACTAGTTAATGTCATTCTCCTCCCAATCCTCTTTCTTTATCAGCATTTGGGCTTTCGTTGATCATGTTCCTGCCAGTATTTGTTATACTTTGTTTTGCACAGTGCTTTCAATGAAATTGGAAGGAATGCAAGTCTTTTGTTAAAACTTTCTTTTAAGGCCTGGAAACAATAGAAATGATAGCATGGTGGAAGGTCTGCCACAATAGTAGCACCTTCAATAGTGTTTGATAGGAACCCTGGGCACGGTAGCGCCCAGAACTGCACAACTCTCTTGTAAGAACTCTCACTAAACGCCAGAGGGCAGCATTGCACCCTATTATTTACTATTACTTCCTGATTATTTCAACACTTCGGGAGTGACTTGCCTATCAATCCAGCAAGCGACCATGCGCCTGGTCTCCTCTGGGCCAATCACAATGCAAGGTCCTATGATAGGGCGTATGATTGGCAGTTGCCTCTTCCAATCAAAGAAGTAAGGGTACACTGTTTGTGATAAAGAAACACCGTGTAGATCGCAGCAAAGAGAAAGCGGGTGAGAAAAAAAAAAAACCTGTCTTTTTATTAATATGCATAAAATATATATGCTACATAGAGTTATATTAAGATTGTTACAAATGGAAACCTTTTAGCACTAATACTGACTGGTCTGGAAATGTGTATGTGTTAATATGTATACATAGGTGTTGGCAGGAGGAGCCAGGTCATCATAGGTAAAATGAATGTTTTTGTCCAGAACTTAGCTAAAAGATCCACTGGCACTGTAAACTGATGTGACTATGATACTCTCTTGTTAACAGTATTGTTGGTATTATTACTGTGTAACCCCTTTTAAATTCAGATACATAATTAGCATTGTTAGATATATAACACTGTATGAGCTTTACAAATTTTAAAAGTTTAAAACAAAGACTGTTCATCAGCTGTAATGAAGGAAAGAAACCAAACAAACCAACATATATATTATTTCATGTCTTTATTTTTTTTTTTAATGTTCATACATTTGAGGAGTATTCACAAAATAAGGAGTAAAAATTGTGTCTCATAACTGCACAACACAAGTTTTGTGTAAATCAAAAAAAGGTTTTGTGCAAATCAATATTTTACTTAGGTGTTTTGTGGGACCCAGAACCCAGGAGTAAAGCTTCTTCTCATTAGAATCAGGACACTAGATTAACAAAAAGATCTTCCAAGGTTCTCCAAGTAGGATGGGAGTTGGTCCTGTGTCCAAGTTAGGCTTAAATGCCCATTAACACGTACATGACAGAGGATGCAGCCTGCTTCCAACTGTTAACGCCAGGGTTGTGAATAGTCTATTAGCCAACGTCTCACGTTTGACTGTACAGTACATGCACTACACATATATGTATACATCCATGCCTGGCTATCAGTTACATTCATTTTTGGGTAGGTCTTCTCACTGGGGCTGACTCCACTTCTGATGCTTGTGGACTAACTTTCAGTAACCCTCTAACCCTTACCTTTTTTTTTGTTTGTATTGTTTTCATCTGTCTCCCCCCCCCATTCTATGCTCATTTTGTCTGGGCAATCTTACCTCACTATCTTTTAATGTCAAAGAAAAGTACAGATTTGTTTCCTGCCTATGATCAGTTAGATCAGAGTATTATCTGAGTGGGGAAAATCCAGAACTTCATTATCAATCGTCTAGGAATTTTCCCTATCTTTATCATTTACAGAATTAATCTCTGGGCCTCTGGTTTCCTCCTCCCATGGTTAACACTTTTGTTTCCTGGCTGTCCAAACACACTACTGAACAAGTTCCTGACGCAGTTTCATTCAGGGATGTGGCGAACAAAATGTTAGAGGACCTGCATTAATCTAATTGCCCTGTGAGAGCTCTGTTTTATGTTTAGTCCTTTCATACTCTTGTGCTTGCGAATGATTGATTTGGCAGTTAGAGCTAATTCAAAATGGTTTGTGAAGGGGGGGGGGGGGTCCGCTGTACGCCACACGCCACAAAACTTATTGCAGGTGTGGGCTTGCAATCAGTTGTGGTTAAAACACTGGACTTTCACTTCTTTGCTGTTTAGAGGTAAACTTTTATTTAGCTCTGAATTGGAAAAGGTTATTAGTCAGGTCACATGGGGAAAGAGCAACTTGCTTACTCAAAACAGAAAGAGAAGATGTGTTTTTATCCCATGTAATTTCCATTCCTTTTATTTGAATGCCTCAACTTTTATTTCAGTTAAC